>JAYMFT010172360.1:0-12203 GCA_038088735.1 Panulirus argus
TTGATCGAGTAAGTAATGTAAGGGTAAGAGAGATGTGTGGTAATAAAAAGAGTGTGGTTGAGAGAGCGGAAGAGGGTATTTTTTACAAGCAAAAACTTTGTTTCAAAATTGTAATATAACATAATGAAAGTCTTCTTTCTTTGAAATAATTGTAATATAACATAATGAAAGTCTTCTTTCTTTGAAATAAAAATAGAAAATGTCAAAAAATGCCACTTTGGGTTTACATATAGCATATAATTATGAAGGTAATAATAATGGAATATATTTAATATACAGTTATTAAAAGCTTAATTATAGAATCTGAGGATCCCAAAACACAATCTGCACACCAGAATCCATTTCAGCATGAAAAACATTACTGTTATTTTAAAGCAAATCTTTGTTTTTGAAGATAACTGACAAAAACCGCATCTTATAGTTCAGGGTATTTTTTACGAGAAAAACTTATTGTTTCAAAACTGGAATATAACATAATGAAAGTCTTCTTTCCTTGAAATAAAGAAAGAAAATGTCAAAAAACACCACTTTGGGTTGACATATAGTGTATGATTATGAAGGTAATAATAATGAGATATATTTAATATACAATTATTAAAAGCTTAATTACAGAATCTGATGATTCAAAACTACAATTTTCACATCAGAATCCATTTCAGCATGAATTAATTCAACGTATTGTTAAAAGTAGGTGGTTTCTGAATTTAGGAGAATGTATGAAAGGAGGAATTTAAGCAGGGCAGAGGAACAGTTTGATTGCAGTGTGAGTTTGAATGGAGAAATATTGGAGGAACTGAAGTGTTTTAGGTATCCGGGAGTGGACATGGCAGCAAAGGAGGGTGGATGTGTTGGAAGAGAAATGTTTGAGGACAATATGTGGTGTAAGGGGGTTTGATCGCGTAAGTAAGAAAAGGGAATGAGAAAGGTGTGGTAATGAGAGGTATGGGGTAGAGAGAACTGAAGATGGTGTGCTGAAATGGTTTGGAGATATGGAGAGAATGAGTGAGGAGAGGTTGACAAATAGGATATATATGTCAGAAGTTAATGGGACAAGGAGAAAGGGGAGACCAAACAGGGAATGGAAGGAAAAAGATTTTGAGTGATCGGGGCCTGAACTTCCGGGGTGAGTGTGTGTGTGTGTGTGTGTGTGTGTGTGGGATGGAGTGATGTGGCAATCTGTCTCATTCCATTGTGCAATAAGTTTTATATTTGTGGCTGCAGGAGGCATGGGTATCTCTCTAATGGCTGCCAGATGTTCACTGCAATAAGCATCCTCCTGCCATGGGGTTTTAAGATTGAATGACAGCAATGAAATTTTTTAAGGTGAATTATTACTGCTGGGGTTATATGGTATATATATATAACTCCAGGCTGCTCAAGGATATTTAGAATGGGACAGGAAACATCAGCACATGTATTTTTGTAAGACTCTGGCCCTAAGTGTATGAGCTGAAAAGATTAACTGTTCTGGCATTTGCATGCACACACATAAGATGTTGATAATTAAGATACATTCTTCATATCTTTAGGAATAAATTTATTGGGGTATTGGGCTTCTACTATGGCTTAGATACATTTTAATAATTTTCCCCCAGATGAAGCAGCGAGACAAGATGCTGGTGCCTGAAAATTCAGCTGTTAAACGGAAAGCATCATCAGAACCTGAAGCAACATGTCCTGATGGTAGAAGAGGCAAACTCTCTAATTGTCAGGATGGAGCTGCCAGCATATACAGTGATAACTTAACCTCGCATAGAGTTAAGAGCCATCCTAGCTTTGCTGTAGGTGTCACAGTGAATAATGTAGTACAGGTAAAAGGAATGACTAGTAGAATCAGTCAAGAAGTAAGTCTCAAGATGAAAACTAACTCAGCTGCATCTTTTCTTGATGATGAAAATATACCTCAGTCAACAGTGACTGTCATGAAAAGTGATGAATTTACAAGAGACTTTTGTGAGTGGTATTATGTCATGGTGAATCGATTACAGCCACAGGGTGCCCACTTGTTAGGTGATACTTTCCGAGAAGAAATCTTTTATTCAAATAGCTTTGCAGATGTTTACCTTATTGGTCAGACAAGTGTTGAGAGACATGCTCGTGGTGGGGAAGACACTTTTGTACTTTTAAGAGATACTTTTATTGAGTTTAGACTTCTCTTCAGTCCAAATTTGGAAAATGGAACCCAAGCTCACAAGTCAAGCCAAGGAATAGTAAAAATTCTTTGCTGTGGAACATTGCATCATGACAATTCATTTGTAGGAATATTTGAACAAGAATTTGGCCTTGTGTGCAGTCCAGTTGACCGAGCATGGAAGATAATGTACATCAAGATAAACTTAAAACAGAGTAGTGCTCAGTGTGAACCCCCAAGTCTCCCTAAGTGTCAGGTGTTCAAGATAGAAGCATAAACAATTTGAGATTGTAATTTTACTCTTGAATTTATGAGGAAGTAATGGCTGTGATAGATTTCTCTCTTTTTGTTATCATATCCTTTACAAAAAGTTATTCATATTTTTCTTAGGACGAGAATGGGTGCAGTAAATAATGATTTCGAAATCTGAAACTTTCTGCATTGGTAGCATTGCTGTTTCCTTTAGGGTGGGATGGCGCCGTGAATGGATAAAGGCAAACAAGTATGAATATGTCCATGTGTATATATGTATGTGTGTGTCTTCATGTGTTTGTATGTTGAGAAAGAGGATATATGTGTCAGAGGTGGAGGGAACAAGGAGAAGTGGGAGACCAAATTGGAGGTGGAAAGGTGAAATGGAATGATTTGGTATACTGAGGTCAGCATGCTGTCAGTGGACTGAACCAGGTCATGTGAAATGTCTGGGGTAAACAATGGAAGGGTCTGTGGGGCCTAGATGTGGATAGGGAGCTATGGTTTTGGTACATTACACATGACAGCTAGAGACTGAGTGTGAACGAATGTGGCCTTTTTTCGTTTGTTTCCTGGTGCTGCCTCACTGATGCTGTTTCCTGTGGGGCAGGGTGATGCCAGGAATGGATGGAGGCAAGCAAGTATGAATATGTACATGTGTATATGCATGTATATGTATGTATATATGTATATGTTGGTATATGTATATGTATGTATTGTACATATATGTGCATGCATGTATATATGTGTGTATATGAGTGGATGGGTCTTTCTTAGTCTGTTTCCTTACGCTACCTCACTGACGTGGGAAACAGCAACCAAGAATAATATAATGATATATAGATATAATGATTTTATACATTTTTATTTATTATACGTGATCGCTGTCTCCCATATCAGTGAGGTAGCGCCAGGAAACAGACGAAGAAAGACCCATCCACTCACATACATACATATATATACATACATGCACATGCACATATACATATACATGTTGCAAGAAGGTCACAGTGGTACATGTAATCTAGTATATGCAGGAAATCCTCCAGAAAATGAAACAATAAGTTTCCAAGAGCACTTTCGTGTAATGATCACATCATCAAGGGAGATACAATAATGAGATATAGAACAGTCAGCTGATATCTAAGGAAGAGACATAATTAGGAAACCACTAGTGGTGCTTGTTTACCAATGGCGTCCTAGCTACGTCTCTTCCTTGAATATCAACTGACTTTTCTATATCTCATTCTTGTATCTCCCCTGATGATTTGATCATTACAAGAAAGTGCCCTTGGGAACTTATCGTGTTTCATTTTCCAGTGGATTTCCTGCATACTTATACATATCAACTTATACATGTTTTATATTTACATAAATACACGTACGTATACATATACACACATGTACATACTCACTTGCCTTCATGTGTATATATATGTATATGAGTGGATGGGTCTTTCTTCATCTGTGTCCTGGTGCTACCTCGCTAATGTGGAAAATGGCAATCAAGTATAATTATAATGATAATATGAATATATATTCATTATTAGCCTTAGTGGCATACCACTTTTTGTTAGGTGTCCTTTTTTTCATCGTATAATGAAAATTTCACTTTTATTCACCAATCATTGTGAAGTTCAATCAGTGGAGGAGTGAAGGTTGTTGATATAGGTCTGTCACTGTTGATGAATGTGGAAGTTAGAAGTTCATGTGTAAGCTCATGATGTCCCCTCTTTCTGTACTCCATTGATCCATCTCCCTTTTTTTCTACTTGATTGTTAATTTGAAAAAAAAAAAATTAGGTGCATGTATGAAGAGAATAAAAAAAAGTTGTTAGAAATGCTGAAGCTAATATAAAAGTAGAATAGAAACTTTGAATATACTATGCTGGTATATTTTTGGTTACTGTGCATCACTCAAATAACTCAGAAATCAGGATATATATCAAACACATTTTGATTGGAAGATAGTTAGAATTAGCGAACAGGTAAATCAGTATTAGTATCGCATGTGACATTACTTGCTATACAGCCGAGGGACTCACAAAATTTACAGAAACCATGATTTTTTACATAGCTTAACAGAATCTTTAACTGAAATGTTCCTTCTCCCATGCATGCTCCATCTTTATTGTTGCACCTTATTGTCAGGCTTTCTATTTATGTCCACTCACTGAACATAGGTACAGCTTTTCAGTATTTCCACAACCATTTTTAGTCTATGTCCATACAACATCTGTCCAGCATAACATATTTTCAAATACCCTCTTTATAGTTTTGGATCTCGTGATTTCATCATTCTAAAGTCTTCCCATTAAGTGAACATCACTTCCCAGAAAACCCATTTCTTTGCTAGTCATCATACTTGTACAAGTGCATATAAAACAATGACAGATGTTTCCCAACTGTTTTTGGAGATATGACCCAAGTATTAATACCTATAAAGTTTGTTTGACTTAATACACCCCTTTCTCAAACAAAGCTACATGTTTTGCATTTATGTTATTATTTTATCCCAAGTTCCTTCACCAGTTTATGGAACTCTTGCCAGCTTCTCTTAAATTATATATATTTCAATGCAGTAGTAATAATAATCAGTTTCCACCATAACTTTTAATCTGTTCCTTTTCTTAATTGCTGTCTGTAAGAACTTTGTCACATTATTGAATTTTTTCATAATTGTTTACTGTTTCCCATGTTGGTGAGACAGCACCAGGAACAGATGGAGAATGACCTCATTTGCTTACATCCTCTTTCTAGCTGCCATTTATAATTAACCCATAAACATTGGGCACAGGCCAGAAATTCCATCATGAAGTGCACAAAAAGTGAAAACAAATTTTCTATTAAAATATTGTAATTAACATTTAAAAGCAACAGAAAATACCTAAAGCTATGTTATTACCTTTGTGTTGGCCTAGTCAAGTACTAAGTGAGCATTCAGAAGGGTTTGGTAAGTCTTGATATGAGGAATTTTTTTTTTTTTTTTTTTTTTTTTATAGGCTCTAGTAATAGAAAAAAGTCCACATCAAGGCCAAGCCTTAATTGAAATTTTTAAAGGTTAATGAAAGGGAAAAAGGAGAGACAAGGGAAAGCATTTATGAGAACCACCCCAGATGTAAGAGCAGTACTCCATACAAGGATAGACCAGTCTTCTATCCATCTATCCCTATCTCTGATGCCTGCTCCCTTCTGGAACTCCCTCAAGGGGGTGGCTGCAGCAATAGTCTCCATAACTAGTGAACTCCAGTGCTGCTTCTTAGCCTTTAGTGCCTCACCCTGAACAGGCCAATGGCAAAGGGCAATTCTAGCATAGTGTTTGCAGAGGCTTTTGTATGATAACAACAACTGTTCAGAATGAAAGAAATTTCAACATCCAAACAAGACTCCCAGTTTCATAGAGGCAGACTTAACTATTTCCTTAATGTAGAGTTTCCTAGGTAGAGTAGGTGTTACGGTAATACCAAGTATGTTTGTTGAGTTAAAAGGTGGAATACAGAATCGTCAAAGGAGAAAGGAAAGTTTTGTGGAATTTCTGATAGAGAGATGGGTAGAAACTGGGTCTTAGAGGTATTAAACTTAACCATATTGCATCCACCCCACTGTGGTATTCTGTCCAAGTCTGAGTTTATTGAAGAAGTTTTGTTGAGACAAGATGCACAACAAGTGGGAAAAGAAGGAATAGAATTGAAGGATGTAGTTGAATGCGATGTTGAATCGTCATTGTATGAATGCATTTGGTTATTTACAGAAGAAAGGAAATCATTGATTAAAAAAGGAGAAAAAGTTTAGAGACAGGACAGAACCTTACAAAAGAATCTAAACAGTTAGAAGGCATACAGATAATTCAAAGAGGACAACCAACAAAGTGTCATTTTGACTACAGAGGTGCAAATAATGAAAATTGTAGACTTGAAGCGAAGCATTATCAAGTCAGTTCTTATATGTATGTATAGTGCTGCTATCAACCACTCTACTTGGCAAATCATTACATATGTTAACCATCCATTTGAAGAAAAGGTACTTTGCCTCATTCGAGGTAAATCTTTTACCAACAAGTTTGTATTCATTACTAAAGGTAAAATCAGATAAATCAAGTCTTAGGTAACTTCTTATATTAAGATTATCAAAGCTTTTGATCATTTTGAATACTTGTATAAGATCTCCTCCTAATCTTCTCTCTTCTGTGTTAGATTCAAGTTGTTTAACCTCATCTCACAGGATTTGTTTCTCAGTCTGGGAATTGTCTTGGTAGCTCAATGCTGTACTCTTTCCATTCTGTGTATGGATTTTTTTTTTTTTAGCTGTTGTTTAAGGGTTAAATTGCTGAGGCAACACTGGTGTCATATCCTGTACCAACTACAGTAATTATCCACAGTTGGTCTCATGTTTTCTATCTTCTTTATAGAGGTCCATCACTACATTTAGTAAGAAACACTCTGTATTGTACTTTTTCTAAACTGTCCTTCTCGTTTAACAATCAGAAACTATATGTAGACCAGTAAGTGATACATGTCCACTCTTCTTTCCCAGGATTTCCCCAACTAAGAGTCAAAGAAAGATCATACTCACACTTCAGTGCCATTCCATGAATCTGTTAATTATCCTTTGCTTCAATTATCTTGTGCTATTAATTAAGCTTATGCTTTTGTAGACACTGGCATATTCTTTCCCTGTGTTAGTCTATATATTATAGCAAAGTCATTGCATCCATCATTGTCTTTTAGCACATTACTTTCCTTCTTTGTTGTTGACGTATGCTGTTCCTTTTGCACTTTACATTATTGATCCACTGAAGCAGCTTTATAACATTTCATCCTTTTTGTTACCTAACTTCATTAGATTTAATTCCTTTGAAATTCATTCATATCTACTACCTTGCCTCTTTCCACTCACACTATTGATATATTTACTTCACCTTTTTCTTTTATTACTGAAAAATGCTTTCTTGCAGAGGGATGCATCGAGTAATAATTCAGTATTGGATAAAGGCCATTAGCTGTCCATTACATTTGTTTTCTTGGCATAAAAACGTAATTTGCCTTCATTTGTGGATTGCATGTATATACTCCAACAGTAAGAAATCTAATGTTTGCCTCTCCATATTTGCAGCTGTCTTGTGATTAGCAAGTATAATTTTTTTTAAGAAAAAATTTCTATGGTGGGAGATGCTAGAATGAAACATACAGTTGCTGTACATTCATCATATGGAGGGCTAGTGGTCTTTGGAAGAGATTAGTTTGACCCCAGTATGAGGGAAATGACCAAATGTACGTGTCATATTAATATTTCGTAACTGTGCTGTTTCCCACTTCAACAAGGTGGAGTCAGGAACTGTATATACAGAGTTATTGTGCCCTTTTAAAAATAATAATGTTACTGTGTAACTATTGCTTAAATATTATTGCTTGGAGTTTCATGTTACACTCCTTCAGACAAATAAATTTTATATATTTGGTATTTTTGTGTATATGCCCATATTTGTAAAAGTACCAAGTTTAGTTGCTACAACAGTTAAGCTTTTAACACTGTTTGTATGCTTGTGGATGTTTGTATGTCTGTATGGTAGTGTGCATATGATTATTTATGTATTTTTGTATAAGGAGGAAGCTCTATGCTTGTGGGTCCTTCTCATCCTTATAAATTACCTTCAAGCAGGTTTGTGAGGTTCCTAATGTTAGTAGCATTTATTAACATTACATTTGTTTATCATACTATCTACTCTGTAAATGAAATATTTCATTATGTCCTTCCTGATCATCCCTTTTTTTTCCCTGTTTCTTAGTATGCCCTTTCATTGTGATATTTCTCTTTATTTTGAAAATCTGGTTCATTATAATGATTAATATGGAATTTAAAGATGATTATATATCCCTTTAATTTCTTTTCCTTTAATGAGTACAAGATAGTGTCAGGATGCCATACAACAACCACCAAGGCAAGATATATTTTATTTTTTGTTAGAACTGGAACTTGTATCATTTTGCCATCTTATATTCAGTTGAGATAGCAGATACTTTAAATGCTTGGATGAGCATTTGGGATCCTTAGAGGAGCTGATGGGTTGACAAAGCTGGGCAAATCTTACTTCACCAAGTGCACTTCTGGCTGTGAGAGTGGGATTTTTGGGACATAAAGTTATTCAGGATCAGATGCAGCCACTTCATGATAAGCTTAATGGTATTGAAGAGGCTTCAGCACCTAGCACAGAGAAATAGCTACAAGCTTTCTTTGGATTTGCGGAATATTACTGAAGGACCAGTTTGGGAAGCACTTGTAAACTGGAGGCCCCCCCCCTTAAAAAAAAAAGTGTGACAGGAGGGAAATTGGTTGTTTATGACAGATCTAAAAAGATTAGCTTTGAATTAAAAAATTTGTGAAACTAGGATGTGTCCTAGAAAAGTATCCTAGTGACTGTAATGAACTTGATACCTATAAACTCACTCTGGAGTAGTGTGTGTACTCATAACAGTGTATGTATGTATGTATGTATATATTCTCAGTGTTTTAGAAATGTAGTGATTTGTTCATGTATACTTTATTCTACTGTATATGACAATTGAATATCAGTTTTTTAATAATTGGTGCTTCTGTTATATTTTTCTCATGCATGTTTGCCATTTCCTGTCTCAATGAAACAGCACCAAGAACAAAGAAATTGCTTCATTTGCTCACATCTATTCTTGTCATGCATAATGGTTCAGGATATTATACTAAAAATCTTGTTAGACAACCTCTATATAAAATAGTTTCTGATTCTTTAATCTGACCAGTGTTTCTTCCTGACTTACTGCATTCCTCCCTTCCCCTTTACTGTATCAACAACATACTTTCTCATCAGCTGTGTATGCTGACAAGTAATTATTCCCCATGTCTTTTCATAATTTCTCTCAAAAATCTACTGACATCTTTTGGATGTCTTTTAACTTACCTACTCCTTCCTGAGACAGGTTGAACCTCTGTAATTCGGCAACCTTTGGACCTGACCATTGCAACAGATGTGTCCATTTTAATGCTTTTATGTCATTACAGTGCAGACTTATTTCTCAACTAATTTGAATATATGGTACAAGGAGCTATGGGGTTGTTTCTCAAAGATTGAAAACTAAATATAATTTCAGTCTATAGAAAAAGAATGATAATCAAACTTTACGTTTCATGTATTTTAAAGTAATGCAACAGATGTGTCCATTTTAATGCTTTTAAGTCATTACAGTGCAGACTTACGTCTCAACTGATTTGAAAATATGGTACAAGTAGCTATGGGGTTGTTTCAGTCTACAGAAAAAGAATTTATTTAGTACAATTTAGTACAATAAGCTGAATTATCCCAAAACTCTGTTACCATAAAATGGAAAGCATTGGCCACTGGAAGTGAAACCATTTGAATTCACTATGGATCACTTCAAGCTAAGTTTGTTATAACAAAGTAGTCCTTGATTTAAAACTCAATAAAGAACCACTCAGAGTCTGATCTAGTAACTTCTTGTTCTTATGTCTTCAAAACATTACTTACTTGCCAATGAAAACATTATATAACATGAAGTCACAGTAAAAAAAAAATCAAACAATGCATAGTAGTGAATCATGAAAATATTTAAGATGTGTCTTACTTTACACATTTTATCTTCTTGATTCCTTCAGCATTATCAATTGTCACCTATATTTAAGCTCAGGCAGAATCTTCAAACAGCATTTATCTGCTACTAATTTTCCATGTTTCTTCTAGCACCTATTTATTTTATATAATAATACCACTGTTCTAAATATAATCCTAAATCTAAGACAGTCTTTAAGCACTGTATCAAACACTGTTAAGACAGTCTTTAAGCACTGTATCAAACACTGTTCTTTCAGTTTTGTACACAAAACACTGAAGCCCTTTCTACAATCACTACAAATGGAAACTAATACATAAATTTTAGGTGGTATGAATGATTTGGCCTACTCCACTGACTTTCAATATAAAACTGAGTATCCTTTCTCGCATCTAATGCCAAAATCATCCGGATATTAATATTCTAGATTTTTCTATTCTCTCTGAATGTGAACTGTACGGGGAGACTCCTCCTCTGGCTTGGGTAAAGGAGCCTCTATGGTGAGGATCCCATCTGGAGCAAGGTGGGACTCAAGGGCATCTAAATCAACATCATCTGGAAGCTGGTACTCCACAGCCACTTCATGTGTGGACTTTGACGTCTCTGTTACTGTTTCAGCCTGTCCAGAGATGGTAAGGATTCGACCTAAAAAGAAGCTGATTTATTATGAAACAATATAGAAATCATGATTTATTCATAAAAATGTCATGAATGAAAAAAGCATACTAAATAAAATTTGGCCAGATTAGGTAACAGACCAAAGTTTTTGTACCTTCACTGTAGACTGCAAAAGAGATGGAAATGCAGGGAATAAGACGTTAGGGCAAAGGATTTTTCATATGAAGATACAAGAGGAAGGCTTGGGACTGGATGCAAAGGAAGCATTTTGCATTTTGAGGTAGTGTAAATCAAGACCCTAGACTCGCCTGACAAATCACGGTAAAAATGAAAAAACTAATACACTTCTATGGGAATCTATATATCATTGCAAATACTATTCATAAGGCTGTCTATGAGGGACTTCTGAGGCTTTAGGCATGAGTTATCTATGAGGAATTTCTGAGGCTTTATGTACCCGATCTAGTCTGGGGAATTAGAAAAGAAGTTAATGTTGACAGACATATAAAAGCAGAAGATATTTTAATTATCACTAGCAGTCATTTGTCCTTCAGAAAAAATCAAATGCACAAAATGCAATAATTAATTATGGAATTAATGTTTGTTTATGCATTTAAGCAAGCTCCATTACTTGGACGACAAGGTCATACACAAACCCAGCAGTGGATTGGAAAAAGTACTCAAACAAAATTGATAATATGGGCTCAGACAAAGGAATATATAAATGTAAACACAAACTTAACATGGTTTATCAAGTCTTAAAATGGTATAAAGATGAAAGTGTGTATGAAGCATGCAAAACATGGTAGATGACTAGAAGAAGATCTATGGCAGTAAAGCTTAAGATATTGGAGGGAAGAGGTATACTGTAACACAGATTACCTATATGATTTTACCAAAATGGTAGGGCTAGCACACAGCTTTCACTGCCTTGTCTTGCTTGCTGAATTTTGATATTTCTCAACTGCCACTCCTTCTCTCAACACGTCCTGCTTGCTGTACAATGATATTTTGCTATATGGCAGATGTCTACTTGAAATTTATGCAGTACTACTGTCAACCATGAGAGTAATCTTTCAAGTTTATGTAACTGCTCTATGTATGTTTCCAAGTTTTCAAGGTAATGCATTGAATAAGAGTTAGGCACAGTATTTTCCTTGCTTAATTTTTTGGGTTTAATCATTGCTCTTTATCTCTTCTATCTGTTGCCTGGCATATGTCATCATTTATGTCTTTCTAGACTGTAGAGTTAAAGTTCTTTCAGTCTTTTATTGTAGCTCATATGCTTCAGTCCACTAATTTTACTTGTTTTATGGTAGTTCATATGCTTCAGTCCACTGATTTTACTTGTTCTATGGTAGTTCATACACTTCAGTCAACTGTTTTTACTTGTTAAGAGTTTCCTTATTCTCTCTAATTTGTTTATTTCAATTTGCTTCACTGGCAACCATAAAACAGCAGCAGTATTAAATTTTACTTCATATATATATATATATATATATATACACCTTCTTCTGCTCTCTCAACCAGAGAGAGAGAGCAGAAGAAGGTGTGTTGAAATGGTTTGGACATATGGAACGTATGAGTGAGGAAAGGTTGACAAAG
>JAYMFT010172371.1:0-12203 GCA_038088735.1 Panulirus argus
ATGGTTCATTGGATTTAGGCAGCTATTTGGCTGAAAATCCACAGCTGATTTATTACAGATATTACAGATCTGGGAGGTCATGACAGTTACTGGTTAACTGCATGAATATTTCCACTCTGGATAAGCACATGGGTGAGGTAAATTTCCATGGCAAGAGTGGCAGATATACAGAGGAGTTTACAGATTAGATGGTATGGTTTATGTACATGAACTTGACCGTACATTATGTGATGAATACTTACAGTAATACAGTGACTGACATAACACAAAGCTTATCTAATAGAAAACTGGGGCGTTCTCTTACATAGCTGTGCACTTATTCATGGACTGTTTACGAAGCTCACAATAGTAGTTATAGGACTGTTGTTAGATCTGTCTGTACGAGCTCTGACTGTAAGAAGTCGATTGCGGTGACGAACGGCGGTCTTTGGTGGAAGGAGGTGGTGGGGTTGGGGGTGGAGGGAGATCTCTGTGACGAAGGTGTGTCAACAGTTTACTGCCAAACTGCCGTGAGAGCTGCAGGTGTTGGTCGGAGATAGTGGACAGGTTCAACGAGGTGAGAGCCTCTTGGTAGGTGGTGTAAGAAGGACCCAGGATGAATGTAAATGCCCTTCTCTGATAAGCCCAGGTAGAACGAAAATGGTATTGACGTTCCTGAGCTCAACTGGTGGAACGCTTACTAATTTCAGTCGACCGAGAAGGTACAGACGGTATGAAGAAGACTTAATGATGGGGCTGTCATTACTGCTTCAGTTCAAACCGCCGTCTATTGCATCACCAGGAAGTCTGAAGTCTCTGATTACCCGGATGATGTCAGGGCCCAGTGTGATGTAAGAGGACATGATATTGTCTGTGCCCAGGATTATGTGCATCATCACAGTTTTTGTACGGTTGATGGTAATGTCGTTGGCCGTAGTCCACTCCTGAAGGTTGCTGATGATATGATGATGGGCACTGAAATTAGGAGAGCTGTCGGTGATGGTGATGCCAAAGGTGGAGTTGTCTACGTACTTCCAGCGGTGGTTTGCGTCCTTCTGGGCGTCATTTATAAGGACGAGGAAGCAGAGCGGGCCCATCTTGGCGCCCTGTGGTACACCGCATGTCAGGGGTATTGAGGGCGATTTGACTCCCCTAAAGCAGACTGTTGGGTGTCGCCCGGTCAGGAAGTCCGCCAGCCCCGCGATGAGACACCCACGTAGTCCCAGGCCGACGGCTTTCTTTTTGATGATGTTACGGTTTACCAAGTCGAAAGCCTTAGTGAAGTCTACGAAGGTGAGTGCCACCGAGGTCTTGCGTTTCTCCAAGTTGCGGGAAACGAAGACTAGGAGGCTGACAAGGCAGTTTGTGGTGGAGGAAGACTTCATGTCTGCAAACTGCTAAGAGTCTACTGAATCAGCAATGTCAGCATAGGCTCAGTCAAACGTAAACCTTCCAAAAATTAGACTGGGGATTGGAATGATGGCGAAAGGTCGTAAGCTATCAAGAGGCTCTGGGTTGGTGGATTTGGGTAGTGGAGTGATATAAGTTGTCTTCCAAGCTGTGGGGCATTTTACATTGCTTGACTGAAATATGAATTGTGGCGATTAGCGGTGTAGCCAATTCATGGGAGAATTTTTTTGTATAGTTTCACTGGAAGATCAATGGGTGTGGTTGAACGTCTGGTTTTAAAGCGTTGAAGGCGCTTAGCTACTTGATGTTCTTCTACTGTGAACGGTTTAGATGGGGTTGGCAGGTATGCAGGGAGGGAGCTGATGTCGAGTTGCTGTAACCGTCGGCAAATAGTGGAAAGTGGTTGTTGATCTGGTGTGCTAAGTTGGTCTGCACAAGGGAATGGGAAGAGCCTTCGCTTGTCAAAGAGAATCAGTTCTTATATTCTATCAGACTTCTGTCCCATGTTGGCCTGCTTAAAATGGTGCACTTTGTTTGGGTAATAGTTTCTTAGTTTGTCCAAGTTCCTCCTGGCTAGATGACCCATGTCTGCTAACGTCCCGAACATAACCAATAATTCTTCATCTTTCTTTTATCACCGTTAATGCGCTCAACAATTGTATAACCTTCAGTATATTCCTTATGAGTATTGCTTTCCTCCTTTCCCTTTATTTTTTCATTCTTTTGTGTAATTTCCTTTCAAACCAAAAATATTCAGTGATTTACGTTTATCCACCTCCTGTTTTATTCATCTTTCTAATTCACGTGGCACTCATTTCTTTCAGCTAGATCCTACAATGTTTCTTTGTCACCCTCAGTGTTTTATATTTTGTTTTTGTAAAATGTTCCTTTTAAGTACCAATCACCAGTCTTCCCTGCTCAGTTGTTTGTACGTGTGTGCACGTTCGTGTTACTGGGCTCCACCTGCAAGTGGTTACACCGGGAATGAAAAATCAGCGAGGCCTTACCATCGCTAATATACGAATCATCCTTAAGAATCATCTCACTCCAGAGAAGTCTATTATCCTGAGTGCAGTGGAGCCTCTACGCTGAAGAATCCTATAAAAGGAGTTCTGGGGTTGCAGAATAACCTTACATTGCTCTCCCGACCGAGGAACCCCTTCAGTGGAGCTCCTATTGTACCCGATAACCAAGCCATCTCACCCGGGCGGATCACAGTGTGCTGATGCTTGTAGATGTCTGTGTCAAGTGAGCGCAAGACAGTGTAGGGGGTAAGGCTTCTGCGTCTTCAGTCATGGGAGTTGCATCTTGTCCACGAGGGATCTTTTCATATATTGAATCGGTGTATGCTTTAAAATTGCGTTGTGTCTAGAACGCAAACGAGAAATTGTAACTCGTGTATGTCCGGTGAGTTTAGTTTAAAATAGACGTACATGTCGTGGGGTGTTGTTTTAATGAGTTTTGAGGGTTTAGTGTTTGTCAGGTCATCTCGGTGTGTATATGTTTAAGTTACGTTTACTGTGAATGAGGGGATCTGTGTGTATGTATTTTTAAAGCGTGATTCAGGGTAACTCTTTATTGCTATTTTAGGTTAGTTATTATCTATAAATCATGGAATGCTCAAGAGGAAAAGCTGATACACAATGTCAACAGTACTGAGGTGCGGTTGAAGTGATAAAATCTTCGTATCGTCGTTTGCGTGTTTAGTGCCTGACGTTGCCAGCCAGCCAGTCGTTTAGTATTTTATTTTGTATCTTTTATAGTTTGTTTATAACGGAATAAATGACCAAGTGTGTGAGGTGTAGCTCAGGGAGGAGCGCACGAGTAGTTTGCATAGGATACCAGAATGTTCTTATACTTGTCTAAATCTATTACAAGCAAGAATTCTGAAGGCGTTTGCTTTGTCTGTTTTATCGATGATGCTACATGTGGTGTGGGAAGCGACTGTCATAAGTCACGTCCAAAACAGAATCTTTATTTACTGGGAATAACTGGCCACTGAAGATGACGGGATGTTTCAGCTTATCCACCTCTCACTACTCGTCGAATAATGGGCACCTGGCGAAGAGTAAGCTGTGTATATACATACAAAATCTACGAAGCCTTGAATCAGGGATACATATGTTCGGTGATTATCGGGTTGCTATGAACCAAAAAAAAAAAAAAACTTGTAAATGCAAAAACTGGACATCAGATAGTTAGCCATCATTTGAGTGTGAACCCTGGTAATAACTGGGAGCTTTTAACTAGTTTATTTAAACAAGATATTCGGAAAATGAGAACAACGTGATTTAAATATATGCATACTAAGTGTTCTTGGTATTTGTCCTCTTGCAAACAGAATTCAGAGAGCATCTCCCATAATCAATTATATATCTCGGTAAGGATTTCAATAGGCAACTAATACTGTCCCGTTAGGAGAAGCAGAGTGCTATATATAAGATGGCCCAGCATCATCCCTGGACAGTCGTCTCTCAGACAACGAGTTGTGCCGATCCTCACATCACACGACGCCAAGATGAACGTTCTGGTGAGTATGAAGTGGTGGCTCGTCCACCATAATACCACTCTACACAATCTTTTGAGCTAAAGACTTATCTACCATACTAAAACATTATCCAGTCTTCTGAGCTTCTTAAGTCTCGTTCACCTAACTACAAGATTATCCAAACGTCTGAGCTTAAGGCTGATAATATCTAATGTGTTTCTCTCTCAGCAAACAAAGGCAAGAACTGCTAAATGCCTTCAGACAATATTCAGCTTTAGTGCTGAGAACCTCCAGCAGAGCACGTCCTGTCCATATCATAAAAGCAATAAAACAATAACGACGACCGGAAATACTGTACGTTTGTGTGTTTTGAAGTCTTTAGATGAGAGTCCTTCCTTTACGGCAATTTTTTTCAAGTAGTCATACATTTAAGAGATTTCGATGCCCTAAAAATCCCTATACTCATCTATCGTTCAAGACCTCTAGCAGAGAAGTCAATCGCAGTCACAAGAAACGACACACAGGGCTTGTCAGTGGGAATCAGGAATGAGTGTAGCGGATGTTAATATACCCTTTGGTTTGCTGCAATGGCACAGTATGTCATTAATACGCTGCTTATTCTATATGTAACTCTCTAAACAGTGATAGTTGCAAGATGGTGTGGTTTAAATGAATATTACTGGTATAGGTTCCGATGAGAAAATTACAGCCTCTATCGTATATTTTACCTTCATTTTCACAGTTTGACAGAAATGCTGATGACAGACGGTAGTTTCATATCAATTACGACCTTGTAGTTTCCTGTATCATTTCCATTCAATAAACATTAAAAAAAAGAATAGTCTGGCATTGTTACGAACTTGCAACACACGCTTCTCATAATCACTAAACACAAGTATTGCAGTGCAACGACGACTAGCAACATCATGAATGATGCAAAACCTACGATAACAAAGTCACCATTATTGGCTGACAGACTCACCCACATCTTTCTCCTCCCAGTTCGTACTTCTCCGCATTTTCTGTTTCCTTCGGCAACCTCAGTTTCACAGCCTTCCAACTAACCATCAGAATGTTTCCTTCAAACCTTATCCTCCGGTGAAGACTTGATCTGTGTTGCTCTTCTCCGACAGACTGTGAAGTACCCTAAGTAGTAGAACCTGACAACAACCAAGTGCTCCCGATAGAGAGCTAAATCGACTCAGAAAGTATGTTTACAGAAGCGCTGAAAAGATGTCGTGTTCCTCATGAAAGAATGAAAGCAGCATTTCTTCCACTGCTTAACATTAGTTGAAGTCTTCACTAGGGTTAAGGAAAACAAAGTAGGCGCTCTGTTTAACAAGGATAGGGGGAACACAGGTGGCGGTGGTGTTTTTCTCTCTATTAAAGCTCATCAAAATCCTGTAGTAAAAAATAATGTAGCCGTTGAAAATGTCGACTTCATTTCTGTGGGGATTCAAGAATAATTTCTTTAGAGCATAACAGTTAGACTAGTTCATAGGCTCCCGCACAGACACCAGAAGTACATTGTATGATTAGTTGCCGGAAATTTGTAATGAACGAGATTCCATTATAGTTCAAGATTTTAACACAGCGGTATCTAAATGGTCAGAATCCGTTTCCAGAGGCCGTGGGCGTGAACTCTACCTAAATTTGCTAGACAGTGCCCTAATCCAATTAGTTGAGAAACCTACTCGCGTCGAGAATAAAATTGATTAGTCCTAGCTGCAAATGAGGATCTCGTTAGCCATGCTGAAGTTGGAGTAAAGTTTGTTACAAGTGATCACCGACAAATCTATTTTGAGGTCAACATAAAAGTCGCGAAAAAATAACCGGTTTTAAACGGTAAATGTTCTAATGATATTTCGTATTGCTTTCCACAGGCAAACATGGGACGATATGGTCAATGAAAACTCTATGAACGTAGCTTGGGTAACTATCAATGAAACCTTCAAAGCAGCAGAGGGAACATATGTACCAATGTGTCGAAGAAGGTCTGTTTCTAAAACGTAGTCATGGTGGTGGTTCGTTGAAGTAAAAAAAGTGCCTGTTGTTTAAGAAAATGGTTGAAGATGAATATTCAAAGAGAACAATAACCATCATGGTAGATTAAGTTATGTAAATTTGAGTATGAAGTATATATTGCTGAAAACAGCAAAAGAAGCCCTCAGGACTTTTACAGTTATTTTAGAAGCAAGAGAGTCATTACCCAGTCAATTGGTCCATTGATTACGGAAGACGGTGACTTGGTTCAAGACAACGAAGGTATAGCAAACATCTCAAACGACGTTTTTGCAACTGTATTTACGATCAAAGACACAACCCATGTCCCGAACGCAGTTTCCCTGACAAGAGGGGAGAACGATCTTCAACAAACGGACAGAAAAGCTGAAGACATACTATAAGCAGCCAACGGAATGAAAATTAATAAAACGGTAGATCCTGATAAGTTTTATCCGAGGACAATGAAAGAGGCGAAAAATGAGCTACTTAGGCCAGTGATTGGCCTTTCCAATAAGCCAATTGCTACGGGAAAAGTTCCACATGAATGGAAGTTTGCCAATGTAACATAGATATTCAAAAGAGGTATCAAGTCGCTGTACAGATATTATCTTCCTATTAGCTTAGCGTCTGCAGTAGTAAAACTTACGGAAACCATCATTCGACATAGAAGTGAAACCATTTAGAGGACCACCACTCATCAAACGATTCGCGGCATGGTTTTCGACGAAATCGCTCTTGTCTGCAAATCTGCTTGATTTCTTTCATGACATAATCAACAATTATGACAAAAGTAAGGCATTCGAGGTCATCTATCTAGATTTATAAAAAAATAAACTGATAAAGTTTCGCATCAAAGGCTACATGCAAATATTAAGTAACATGGCACTAATGGGGCTGTACTTCCATGGACAGGAAGTAGGATGACTGGACGTAAACAGTTACGATTAATGATCAAAACTCAGAATGGTTAGACGTAACAAGTGGAGTACCACAAGGGTCAGTCTTGGGAACGGTTCTCTCTCTTATATATATTAATGATTTTGACAATATATTCAAATTCGCTGATGATACAAAGCTGGAAAATAAATCTACAAATGAACTTGAACGTCAGCAGCTTCAAACTAACACAAACTGATGGACTGGACTCATAGGTGGCAAATGAATTATGATATCGATAAATGCAAAGTTTATATATCGGCAGCAAAAACGAGAAAGGCAAGCAACAGTACGCATTCTGTTGAACTGCAAAAGGCAAAGAAGGATAAAGAAACCGGAGTAATAATCTCTGGTGACCTAACACCAAGTAAGCAGGGGACAGAAGCTGTGAAAAGAGCGAACAAAATTCTTGGATTCATGGGCAGGGCCTTCGAATCTAGGTCAATGAAAATCATCCCTATTATCCAGGGAAATCATCCTTGTTCTTTACGATTCATTGATTCGTCCCCACCTTGAATATAGTGTTCATTTTTGGTCACCTGACCTAAAAAAAAATAAAGACGGAGACAAAATAGAGAGTGCAGAATCGAGCTAACAAGATGATTCCCACGTTGAGAAGTAAATCCTACAAGAGCAGAGTAAACGATCTGAGTTTCTGTAGCTTAGAAAAGAGAAGGTTAGAGGTGATCTAATGCAGTTACTGAAAATGATCAAATGCGTTGATAATTTTGATCTATCAAGTTATTTAAGACTTGACTCGTCTGATTTTACGTCGAATGAGGCGGAATAAGTTTTCTCCAACAGGATTGTTAACATAAGGAACGATTTGCCAGTTAGAGTGGTCGAAAGCAGTACAAGAGATACGTTTAAGAATAAACTTGATAAATATTTCGCTTCAAGTCCACGACTTATAATACTTGATAAGTTGCTAGTTATCCTCACATATTGTCGGTGAACAGGCGTGGTGGATGTACAGAGGAGATTGTGTCTCTAAAACAGAGTTTTGCAATAGCGAAGGAAAGGAGAAAGGTTTAAAAAAGGAAGAAATGAATAAACATTTTTGGATTCCGAAAAGAGCACACATATGTATATATGTTAATAGCAAAGCTCTTTGAAGAGTTGGGATTCTATATAAGGCGCAGGGATGATCTCTACATGCTGTTGAGAAAATCTATTTAAGTTATGAGCGTTCGTGTGAAAGAATATGGTGGATTGAGTTAAGTTTGTATAAGTTTCAAAATCGTCTTTATGAAAGCTATATTACATGAGATTAGAGTAAGACGGGAGGGGGGTGGGGAGTGGAGAGTAATGGATTGTGAAACAAAATTCGAATTGCCAAAGCTCTTCAGTCCAGAGTTGGCGTTGGACACTTTGGTATATATCAGAAGGATACTCAAAATAAATGTCATCAGAAGATAGATACAACTTAGAGATTTCAAGTTACGACTAAGGTTTTGTTACGAGTATAAAGCGTTACTCCCGAATGACGGACAACTGTCTTCTATGTAACTCTAGCGACACAAAAACTGGAGGTTTACTGAAAGCTCAATTGAATGGTTAAGATTTGGAGAACGATCAGAAAATTTGCATGAAGGAGTACTTGTTTCAGCTCTGATGGCAAAATTTGGACCTTAAGTAATTGTACATGTTTGTCGGGATAAGTGAAAAATAAGAACAGCAGAAAGAATAACAAACGTGAATGTAGCAGAATTATGGAGAATGTACATTCTAAGGTACTTACATGTGTGAAATCCTGTCAAGATGCTTGGGTCAGTAGGACATGTCTGGCAGATTATGGGTTCATGAAGATAAAAGTCAGTAGTAGAGTTGACAGAATTATGAGAAAAAGGAAGCCTCGTTAAAGATCAACAGATTCCGGGAGAGAAGTAATCAGTTAACACCTTTTCACATAAAGGTGCAAGTGGGATGAATCGTTCACGGTGCAATAAAACCACTGTTTGCGTGAAGGTGTAGACGTGCTGAGAGACTGCGGGTAAAAAGGAAATGGTAAGAGGTATTCTATTTCCTGAAAGCTCATATTTCATTTAACAAAGTGGATATGAGTTAAGGATGTGTGTGACCGAGCTAAAAGGGTGTTTCCACCAAACCCACCCTATGCAAATGGGCACGAAATAAACGACGATAGGCTGTCGGATCCTTATCTAAGAATATTTCAACCCTACTTAAAAAAAAAAAAGTTTCTTTCAACACATGAAATATCAAAGACGAATAATGTAAAAATGATCTAAATATGCTATCATCAAATTTCCAATATCTGTCTATACGATGATTAGTAACTAAAATCTTTCCAGGTTCTATTTTGTGTTCTGAGCGTGGTGGGAATGGCCGTCGCTGTGCCACACAGCCAATGGACCCGTCTCGCAAGACAGGAGGAGCCTGTCAGCAACCAAGAGATTCTTGGCATTATTAAAGAACGCATACCTACCATCAGAGCAGCCGTGGACGATACCAACGGAGAGCCACTGGGTATGGTTAGAGAGATAACTCTTGGGATCCTATCTGTACTTCGCTCCATCTTAAGCCTTATGGACGGGAGGGTGAGCGGCTTCGACTACGACCAACAACTGAAGCAGATAGAGATGGCAGAGAAGATGATACCAACGATCATGAAACTCGTGACTGAAAATACAGACAACTCGCAGGGGAGCACGTCTGATCCTGACCTCCCGAGGCGCGCGTCTCCTTCCTACCTCCCAAGAACTACGTCTCATTTTGACCTCCCCGGGTATGACAGGCACTTTTTTTCACGCCGCATCACCAACAAAAACAACTGAAACCAGGAGTTTACAGGAGAGATTACGTATCCCTTCTCTTGGATGAATTTCCTTGATATAAAAGGTCAACCTTTTGTAAAGGCCAAACAAAAAATTATGAAAATGCAATGAGATTTTCTTCTTCCCTATTAATATTAAGATATTTCTATTTGGAATTTTAATAATGATCTTCGATATAAACAAGGATACGATCTTGGACAACAAGAGAGACAATGGAAATTTATACATCACCCATGTCGGCAAGAGAATGTAAAAACTAAGATACAATCTAACCAAACCCTAAGTCTAAAACAATGATAACAGAGAGACAGTGGAAAAGAAAGTGCAGGTTTCTGTATACAGTATATCTAATATGTTTGAATATATTCACATTTATAGCATCCAATCTCCAAGTATACTAACTATTCCCAATCTGACGAGCGATCATGGATTTTCGTTTAATTTCCAGTATGAAAACTACGTTCCTTTGTCCACTGAGACCATCATCTTCCCACACAACGCGGGTGTGATCCCCACAGTCTAAAATCACTTCCTGGTATCCTCATGTAAGTTACCACTACCTCTAAACAATTTATGCATTATATTCATGTCTGTTTGTTTTTTCCTCGGTCTACATCTTTCCCTTAAACCTTTATTAATTCTCCTTCTCATGAGTAATAATTTATTGAGAGGCAGGTGTTTGGCAGCAACTGAGTGAGTGTGTCTGCAACATTGATGCATGAGACCGGGTATTAGTGATGGGCGATTTAAGTCGAGAGTGAGTAGTGTGGCAAATGAGAGTATAACTGGGGGACGGGTGCTTGCTTAATAGAAAGGGTGTGAAAAATACTTATAGAAACAGAAGGACTTGTATGTGGCATCGATAATTTGGAGAAGGCATGTGATAAGGTAGATAGAAATACCTTATTGAGGGTCTTCAGATTATTGGGAGGAATGCTGCTTGAAGCAGAGCTAATTTTTTTGTTCTTATCATGAGTGGAATGCGCGTGTGCGAGTACGCACCCTATTTTCTAAGTGTAAAGGAAGAATTAGGGGAAATGCATTTAACCTAACTACATATTTCAAAAAAAAAGCAGGCGGACTCCTAACAACGGGGTAAATGTGCTCCTAACAACCTATCAATCAATACAAGTGAGGTAACTCATACAACACAGAACTGATGGACAAAGAGAAAATTATGGAAAATGCACATAACCTAATTACATATCAACAGGATGCGGAGTCACAGCACAGGGGAGCTCTAGCATCCTATCAATAAACACAAGTGAGATAACTCTTACAGTAGGGAATTACCAGTCTACTTTACTATAGTTTGTGAATTCTTTTTATCGACATTCTCCGTAGTACTCGACCTGATGGAGTCTTGGCATCATTTGATGTAGAGAGTTATTTACAAATGTTCGAGTGGAACCAACTACTGAGATTGTACTCAACAGTGTCTAAAATCACTCATCAAGACCAGCGCCCAAGATCCCAAAAACCATATTGAGTGCTTGTGCCACCGAAGCCCAATTCTGGAGCCCAGATGGTAAGCTATATTATCATGTAGACGGAGCCGCCATGGGCTCTCCAATGGACCCAACTTTTGTGTGTCATGTAGAAAACAAAGTTCTGCAAGACATCACCATCCGTCTGACTATGCAAGACATCACCATGCGTCTGACTATGTACTGCCGATACGTTAATGACATTCATATCGTCATAAGGAACGACGAGCACCAACAGAAGGCCACGGAAGACAAATCTGCCCTGAGATTCATATGTGAGTTAGATGTGGACAACAAGATGTAAAAATCCGGGCTCCTATTCTACAAAACCCAGGTGTTTCCTACTTATCGGACCGACGAACGCACGCTGCAGGAGACCAATAGGTAGGATCGTGCACTGCAACATCCCTGAAGATCGTCTCAACATCATCATTTACTACAGGCACAAGAAAACCAGTGACTTCATGATAAGAAACAACCTCACACAGAGCAATAACCAACTACAGTCAACCAAAGTAGTTTAAAAGTATTCCTGCCCAGTTGAAGGTTGTAAAGTACTAGACAGCGTAAACTACATCTGTATGACTACTACATCACTTAGCCGACACTTAGTAATCTAAATGAAGGTCCCAAAATATATATGAAACAGTAACATAAAATAAATCTCACTCGTCAGCATCTTCCTGAAAACACTATAAAAACACGACCCTACAAGAACACAGATAACAAAAGACATGTGCACTGAGAATACAATCCCTCCATTAACCATCAAAGTACAGGACGAGTTAAGGCCCCACAATCATTCTTAACCACATCTCAGATGATCCCACACTACAAATTATATATATATCTTTCCTCGACTATCTAAACTTTTGCCATGAGATTGTAGCATCCTCTCATCCGCAAGCCGATATCCTCTACTTCGGGGATTTTAACGTTCACCAAAGGGAATGGTTGAATTACACCGATACGAGACAACCCCAGGTGCAGCTCCCTAACAGCTGACTCATCGACCTCACTACATTCTTTTTTATCTTATCTTACAGTTGAGACGGCACAGGCAGCTCAGGCCCTAATCAAGGCATCCCATTAACGTTATATATA
>JAYMFT010172382.1:0-12203 GCA_038088735.1 Panulirus argus
TCTCTCTCTCTCTCTCTCTCTCTCTCTCTCTCTCTCTCTCTCTCTCTCTCTCTCTCTCTCTCTCTCTCGCTTTCTTCTCTCTCATTTTCTCTGTAATTATGACAAAACTGAATACTGCCGTGTCGTGTGGTCAGCAGCCGAAACGAATGGCGATATGAAAAAGAACAGAGAGGTTTAAAAAGAAAACAAAAATAAAAACCACTTCGCAGACGAGAATTTATGTTCTGGAACATTAACGAACCATCACGGGGGGGTTTAAAAGAACTGGAACTTTACGACTGAGCATGAAGAAGGAGAGGAAAGGTCCATGATCGTCGGTGACGCACGGCAGGAACTTCAGGGCATCGTGAACAATGCATCAGGCCCGTGAGGGCATGACGGGAGGGAAGGTGACAGAATTACCAGGTCTGCAGTAACGCCCGGGAATGTACTGAATAATAGATGTCAGACAAAACCTTTTACTCTGGTTACAAAAAAACAAAAAAAGTGGTTAGAATTAATCAGTTTAACTTTAGGAAAGGTTCGAATGATGTATGGAGTTATTACAGAGGCGTCTAAACGAAAACGAGATGTGTGGTTGAGGTCAGCCCCTTTTGAAACCTCAGATTGACAGTTATGTCAGGCATGTCCCGGGGGAGAGGAACAGTTCTATTCATCAAGTGCCTCTCTTTCTCCCTCCTTGAACAATGTGGAACAAATAATCAAACACCCATCGCGAGTTTTCCCTCTCTCACGACCACTCTCCCAACGCACTCGACCTCTCTCTTCTTTCACTTCTCAACCCTCCGAAAACGCTGTTTCTGCGCACATAGGATCCTCCAGCCACAATCGCATTTCTATCACTTCTGATTGAGCACGCCCTTCCCCTCTCCTCTCCTCTCCTTCGAATAGCCAACTTTAGGACTTTTAAAAAGATCAGCTGTCATTCCCTGAGTGGCTTCTGTACTAACATTTCCCTGGGGCGGGTGTTGCTACGCTGTGCCGGGACACCACGTGCTGTTGTACTGAACGTGTAGCGGAGTTTATCGTGGCTGAGATGGAGGCTTGCATCCCATCTTGTACTAAATCCTGAACCACCGATCGGCTTTCATTTCTAATTGGAATCACTGTGAAGCGACTCATCGTAAAGTCATAGATATCACACTTTCCTAAAAGAGAAAGTGTGCTGGCTTGACGTCTGACAAATATTTCTGGTCCTCGACCGAAAGCATCTCCAATAACTTCTGTAATTCCTCATTTCCAATCGGACAAAGCGCATAGTCCAGATGGTATACCTTCTTCGAGTCTCTAGGGAGTGTGCCTCTAAGCCAGCACCTCTTTTGCCTGTCTAAAAACCCAGGCTTTCCCTTCGGTCTAGAAGCACGCCTTGGTGTAGCCAATCCATGAGAAAGGACACCGCTCTAACCCCTCTAGCTGTTGTCTCATTTGCCCTCGCTTCTGCTGGTTTCCGAGTCTTTTGTTACCTCTTACTTTCTCGACACGTATGATCTCATTCCATTCTTTCTGATCACCGATATGAACTTGGCAGTGCTAGGCCAACTGTCGATCTTCACTCCTATGTGACTCGCCTCAGGTCCTCATCTCCCAGGACTTTTGGTGAAACTCTTCGCAGCCTTCGACATCTCTCGAGAGCATTTGACGGGATGTGGCATTAAGCGTTTACTGGCTTTCTAAACCTCCTTTCTTTCTCTGTTTTTTCTGCTTCTCTCAGTCCCCTAATGCTTGGCGTCCTCTACGGCTGTTCGGAAGTAGTCGCCGATGGAGCGACTGCCACACCTCTTATCCTATCAACAGTGGTGTCCCTCAGGGTTCTGTCCTGTACACTGCTCTGTTCTCTCAGTTTTTTTTTAGTTTCAATTCTGTTTACACGTTCTCCCTCACCAAGGCACGCGCTTGGCTGCCGCTTTTGCTCTGCACAGTAACGTGTGGAGACAGGCCAATAGAGGACTAACCCGTTACGGTACCCCCTGCTTTCCTGGAACTGCTCGGCCGTGGAATTTTCTTGCTCCTGTCGTCTCTCCCTCTTCCCTGTAAGGCTCAGGTCCACAGACATCCGCGCAGCCCTGATTAATTTCAACATTCTTCTTCTCTTCCTCTTTTTTTTTTCCCTCCCTTTTCACTCGAGACGACCGTGACTGAGGCATGTTGTGCCCGCGCCATGTCGATCACTATAAAAAAATGGAAGGAAAAAAAAAATAAATTCAGCGAACGTTACCCGCTAGCTATGCCTTCCGGCAAAATCTGTGCGCGTAGACAGGTCCTCTCGAGGTGACGGAACGTCTGCTCCTTATCAGAAGGACGGATGATAGACGTAAGGAGATCTACACCTAAACCGTGAACATATGGAAGCACGTATGTAATCGGCCAGCTCTCGATCTGCCAACACCCTCACATCACAGGACGGCAAAGGCCTGTCGAATGACGAGCGAACATAGCCAGACAGAAGGTTCGTTTTAGATGCAAACGATTACAGAGGAAACATCGATAGCATGCGGCCTGTTGGCTTGCGGCAAGATGAAGTGCCAGATATTATTCTAACGCTAACTACATTTCTCTTCTAAGCAGATGAGGCTGGAATAGAACGGACTGTTTGTTGGGCAGAGTGTGGCACGTAAAGTAGTGGCCAACTGTACTGCTGGGGTAAGTATCCAGCAGAGTCATGGAATATTCATCAGTTAGATTCCATTCGCGGCAGATTTGGCGGCGTGACACATATATTACTCTGGGTCAGCCGCATGACCCAACAGTTTTCTGACAGCTTCTGAGGCGCCCGCCACACACAAGCACCTTGTCCATCATGACCCAGTATGGTGTTACTGATTCATTTGTCTCCCCATTTATCTTCCAACCCTTTGGTCCGAGGGAGATGACTACGAGGTCTTCGTCTCCAGGTAATAAGATCACGGGTGTTGTGGCCAGGCTGCTCGAGTGTATTACTCAACCCTTCCCGCAGGAGCTGTGTGAGGAACAGTCATGACTGTCTGAAAAGTCTCAAGGAGATCGTGTTTTTGAATGGCGTAGGAGGAACAGCTAGGCTCTGATTCGTGTGAGTGGGCCAGTTCGGTCTTGCGGGTGTTGGAGGTGACCAGGGTTCGAATCCAGGAGCGAGCCGTCACGGTTGAATGAATGAGACAAGAGGGAGGGAGTGTTTACCAAGGGATGAAAGGCTACGGCCGGGTGTGATGTCATGTGATCGTGGCTTACATGGACACACACACACACACAGACACACACTCACATCAAGTGACCAAACAGGAAGATACACTTCGCTACACAGTTCAGGTGTATTTGAACGTGTCTGATGAATCGATTTGCCCTGCAAGACGTTAAAAAGACATTCGTTTTAGATGGCGTTCGTCCGTGACTTAACTCACGAAATAGGATCTTACTCTCGTTACCGCTGCTCCCAGCACCTCGTCAAGGTAATCCCAGTCGAGGAGCTCGTGGTAATACGCACGTTGGTTCGTCACGGACGCACTCGGCCGCCCGCCAGAGACCCGGACGTGTACGGAGACAGTCGTACTCCAGTCGCGATGATTATGCACCTCTTCAGGGCGTATATTGCTCCCGCTCATGTACTCCTAAGAGACGGTACTTGCGTACGCACAGCGTATGTGTCGACACACACACACACACACACACAACCTACTGCGTATGCGGCATTGGTTTTTCTCCTCGTTCATTCCCATAATCACGTCGGCCATGAAACGAGAGCTGGAACGCCCTCGTTACAAGTTCCTGTTCCTTTAACTGTTGTTATGTTGAAGTAAGGGCAACGCGTGGGGGGGGGGGGGGGGGGGGGAGCTTTCCCCCGGCCCTGTTAGCAGGCCTTCGTATACATATTTCATTTTATCGACCATGGGAACTCCTTTTTTTTTTTTTTTTTTTTTCGTCTCCACCTGCCCGTAACTTTAGCATTGAACGGACAGCTTTCCCGTTATTATGTTGATATCCGCCTGGACACGGGTGTTTCACCCAGAAGCTCATAATACTGTAGCTCCGAGCGGCAGAAAGAAATGTCATCATTCAACGGCTGAACACGAGCAACGTCACGATGAGAACGCCGGCCGTGTGTTGTCCAGTAGAGTCGGTCGCCCGCTGGTATGGCTGGGGAAGGCCCGTCCGTCCCAGCACTTGAAGCAAGAGGTCCTTCCGTCCCAAGTCAGTACTCGAAGCCAGCGTCTCCCGGAAGTTCCCCCTTGGCTGTAGGATCTTATCATTCGCCGAGGGAAGGAAGGGCTTCAATGTCCATACCAGGAATTCAAAGCCTTTCGCGAGGGAATTTTTCAACAAGATGAAATCGGCTCTCGTTAATGCTTAATCTTCATGGTTCTTTCATGATAATGAAGAAAAGACCTCGAGCTTTGAACATTAGCGAAAGCCTTTTTAAACCTGAAACGCAAAATTTGCTCCCGTCTCTCCAACGAATGACAATTAATTTCTTCATTGTCGAAAATTTTCTCTTAAAATTGACGTACTTCTTTCTCTTCTTTTTTCATGATGTGAACCTTATGACATTTTAGCGTCAAGTATGACAGTTTGAACACTTATATGTCGTATATTTGGTGAAAGTTCTACCCATGTTGATTGTACTTAGAAATCCAACAACGACTAATCTCTTTTCCTTTCTTGTTTACCGTAAATTTCTTCATAGTTCTCGAAACGGAGCCCGAAATAATACCTGTTGAATTACAACAAAGTTTATATGTTAATTCAACTGTGAAAGAAATCAATTTTTGACTTGGCAAAGGTGTATTTTTATAAAGAATGTCTCATTCAATCTTTTGTTCAGTATATGTAATCGCTAAAACCCGTTTTCTATGAGAGCAAGAGATTCTGGCGCTTTAGAAACGACATTCTTTGCAAACTTTTCACTTGCTTCTTGGAAAGAGTAATTTACCGTTACCATTTGTCGGACGAGATGATTTTCCTACCTTCCAGTGACGTCAGAACCGTGCATTGGAGAACCTGACGTGAATCTGGCGTCTAAACAATCGAATGATTAACGCCATCTGTTTTTCCGGCGCCAGTGCAGTCGCTGCCAAGTAAAATCATGAGTTTACGTTACAGTTAGACTGACGGACATGTACGGTTTATTGTTAATATGGGTTACTGTTTACCGTCGAAGACGAATCACATTCTCAAATGTTGTGTTACTGTTTTGTTGATTATAACAATATAAGATGGACGCCATGACAAAGATATCGTAAAGACTGCGTTGAAACAATGTATAGTGAACTGTGCTTGCTGGTACGCTTACATAGACGAGGGTGCGGGTCAGCCAGCGTCTGTCCAAAGATCTCTGGCCGGGAATGCTGTCTCATGAAGGCACTCAGCAACACAAAGAAGGTTAGCTTACCAGGTTGATGTACAGGGTTACTCAGAAGTCTGCAGTCACGGAGACAAATACACTGTGTGGACGTAAATTATTTATCAGTAGGTACAGTTCTTTCTATCCACCATTGAATTTCTGTTCGAGAGGAAGGCAAACGGGAGTACGTACTAGTTTTGAGTGCTCTAATCTACCCTTAAATCTAGACTACTCCGTTATCAAACATCCCTTAAGGCTTATTTCAGCATGACGCAAAGAACTAGGCATGTTAGGATAGCTAGTCAGGAACCAGGCTGGGCAGTGACCAGCTTTGTACACAAATGGGCGACTGACATCCACCAACCTCTCTCGGACGAAGCCTCGAACCCGCGTCTCGTGGATTGAAAAGAGAAAACCTGGGCCCCTGAGAGGAATTTTATCCGGGGGTACAAAGTTTCTTTCGGGCCCCCGTCCTTCCCTTCTCCATTTGTCATCTTCTTTTAAACCATTACGGTTTTATGTCACGAGTTGCAAGGCCCAAATAGGGCACGGAATATGAGACACGGGTGGAATGGAGTATTCTGGTGATTTTCTGCGTTTTCTGAGATCCCAGGAAATTCCCGGGCCCCCTTTTGGACGGCCGGGCCCGGGTACGATGTACCCCCTCCACCCTCCCCCCCCCAGGCCCTGGAGAAAACTATAATATTTGGTCCGACCTCCACTTACCTGGGAATATGATATATTATAAAAAACAATCTGATCGACTTAGCGATGTGAACTCAACGGAATTACGTCCCGTGACAGCTAAATTGACACTAAACCATAACAACACCGTTTCGTACCCTGAAGGATCATGAAAATTGTCTTGTTATGGTATTACTGAGCCGTGTTTTTGATTGGCGACTGCCAGACATCCCGTAAACGCCGTAATCGGATGAGAGTTGGTAATTTACCAGTATGGCTTCGCATCACCGTTGACTCTAATGTAGCGCCAGTGAACTGTTTAAAAATACATTTATATTTGCGAAATATGACTTAGGACATTGTATGTAGCAATGCAATATATATCGGGGAAAATTAAAGAAAATCTGTCACAGTTAAGAAAACGAAAAGAAAAGGAAACCTCACCAAATCTCCTTAGCAGCCAAGATTTATCATTATTTTCAGTATCTAGTCGAAATGCACCAACCGTACCCGTGACTGAGCACCGCTAAGATGGCGCTGGATAAAACTACGATATAACGAGCGCCCATCATCGGCAGCGGACGAGTTCAGTGTTAAATTTCAGTTGCATTAACGAATCCCAAATTGTATAATGTACATATCCCATACTTCTTTATTTAATACTGCTCAACAGAATATAATGCTCCAAAGCATTCTCCACAACTATTGCTGTATTTTCTGAATACTACACGATCGTTTCGGAGCAAAACTGCTCAATATTAGAAGGTTCCTCGCCTCACACCATATATTGGTAAAGGAGACAACCTAGATGTTGGCACATATTAGAACAGCATTTAGGTACATGGCAAAGGAAGTACTCAAGAAGCACTTCACGTCCTGCATTATGCCCCCAAACTAAAATATGTTTCTTAGGTTTTGTCACCGCACTTAAAGAAGCTGAGCGAACCAATAGCGAGAGGTCAAGAGACTGGCAACAAAGATGGTACCAGGAGTAAGGGATGATCTGGTCACAGATGATGTCAGCAGTGGACAGATCTTAAAATGCAAGACACAACAATCAGAGGCTAAAACGTGAAAGATGAATTTAAGCTAGAAACTAGTTAGAAAAGATGTAACTTTAGTGAAAAAAAGGATAAAGTATGAATGAAAGAAACTTGAGCAATGAGGCGGAGAATGTAGATATCACACACAATTTTAACAAGTTGTTTGATTGCAGAGAAAGTTCACCAGATGTGGCCCAGCAGTAGTGGATTCCATTCCCGTAAAGTACAGTTTGGTGATTTCAAATGATTACAGGAAAGTCTCATATTTTCCTGTCATACAACTTTTTATACTTGTATGCTGTCCACGGCCACAGTCTCATAATTCAGTGTATTTCGTTCATACTCCTACTCTTATACTAAAAAGTTACATCTTTTCTAACAGGTAACTTACTCAACAATCTGTGGTTGTTGTGTCTGCTGATCACGACTGTACTTACGACACAAGTCAAAACCCCGGCGGTCATATTATTGGGTAATGGAGGAAGTATGAGGTGTTACCGTACCGGCAAGATATCATCTTTCAAGGATGAAACATTATGGACAGCAAATCTTGCCTTAACTAAACGGGCGTTACGGAATAAGACTCTTCAGGGAAACGAACTCGATAGCCACTGAATTATTAACTGGACAAATTCACAGTCTTTGTTTTTTTAACCACTATTTCGTTGGTATGAATAAAAAGGAAACTTACCTTGACAATGAAGAACACGAGAGACTCAAAAATTTGTGATTAAATACCATGGATTTTGTTAACGGAGGAACATCACTTTGCTGCCTGGATGGGTGGGGCTGGGTCACGCTATTGAAGATTGCCTTGAGAAGAGGAAAAAGAAATCATTATTTACCAAATTTGTTACTTTAAAAATCTCACAGTTTACTGGGTCACGCAGTGCTCCGTATATACAGCGCAAGCACGTAATAGCAACACAAAAAGTAATAGAAAGTAAAAGGATAAAGAAAGATATGGTATTTGGCATCTAGCACACATCTTTCCCGTCGTGATATCATAACCGCAAAACTCATTGCTGCTCTGGAAAATTTGGTCATTTTGGTACATATTTACTCTGGCCATAAGACAATACACTTTATCTTAGAATTGAGCAATCCGTCACGGAAGGATGGCTATCGCATCCCGTCTCTACGTCGTTTTTTTCCCCATCCCATAAAATTGTTGGGATTAGGGGGTGTGGGGGGATCTTTGAAGCTGTGGAAAATGTGGAGTTGAATAGAGCGGTTTCCAGAGAAGCGTGTGATCAATCCTAACCTAATTTAAGACTTTTTCAGCAGCGACCTTTAGAGGGAATAATAACGGCCAGTAAATAAAACCTACATGGCGTCTCCACTTCTCTTAATTCAAACAAAGAATCCAGAAAAAAGGTATTGCATCTGAAAACTGAACATGCGCAAAACAGCCCTGGTTGCTAAAGCAAAATGTTCACATATCGTTTAGGTAATGAGTATCAGGACTATAAAAAAAAATATTGAGTAACATCGAATTAAACAAAGTAAACCAACACATGAAATACACTTGTTCAATATTTACTCTCCCCAGTTTATATCCGGGTCAGTCCTTTTATATTTTAGGACAGATTACGGTTATCGAGACCAGTTCAGTGCGGTACAGGAGTTGAAAAAAAAATTACGAATTAGTAAGGCTGATTTCAGCGATGATTGGATGATGAAATGTCTCAATAGAAGGTTTGTTTCACTTTACAAATTCAGCTTTAGACCTCTTCTGTTTCTAAAAGTATTTGTGGGTTTGGTATTTGCTTTCGATATAATTACAAGTTGACGCCCCACGGTAGTTACGAAATTTTTTGTCATATGCAATCGATATATCTGACAATTAAAAGCCACCGGCTGGAGACACTCCTAACCTAGGCTAGGTTAGGCTAGGTTAGGTTAAGTTAGGTTAGGCTAGGTTAGGTTAGGTTAGGTACAGTTCATTGGATTAGAGTGAATACCATCGATCACAAAAAAAAAAATCTCTCCGGTGGAAATTGTAAATATATACCTTGTTTTCCTTCATTCAACTTATCTTGATTTTTGTCTTCCTTAAAATTACAGTCTAACGTTTTACTTGGGGTCCATACACGTGATGAAAGTGTGTGGTATGGAAATCCACCTGATGTAAATTTAGACGTTCAGGACTATTCAATTGATGGATATGACTGGAAAATGGATGGCCTTTATTTAATGACCGAGACAGTTAATTGGTATAAAGCCCAAATAAATAACCAACAAAGGTTTAAGTACGAGATAATGAACTTGATGTCTGAAATTAGGTGTGAAACCCCTCTCTCCATTAGCATTTTCTCCACACCCTTATCTTATAATGTGAATAGCAATGTACGAAACAATTTCATACATAACCCTTAACCAGAGGTTCCTGCAAGTAAAATAAACACAGAGAATTCGTAATTTCCCTTGTTGTGGTGGGCAAATGGCCGCGTCGGTATGCAAGAACTGGAGGAAACTTTAGCCACGTTGGTAAACCGCTTGATGAAGCAAGGAACCGACAGTAGTAAGTCAAAGTGTAATGAAAGTAGATTAGAAGAACCACTACAACACTTGCGAGCCACCATCCTACAACGAATGATTCTAACGTTTATCTCCCGGGTGTGCGCAGGCGTCAGTTCACGCGCAGGCGCAAAATGAGGGCTTCCTCCATCTGATTAACGTAAATATTTTCCATATCCTGTTGTTGTTGTTAATGGAATAAACCAGTTTTGAATCACTTAAAGACAGTAATAATGACAGTTAAAAGGAAAAGGAAAGACACTGTCATATGTGTTAAGTAGACGATCGTACTTGGAATTTACGTCCGGAAAGCAGGACGAGGATGGACCCCCTCAAGACCATTGCGAAGTGCTCACAGATGATAGATACTAATTTTGATGATTACACCTTTTCCTCTGACTGTGAGTAGATAAACACTCACAAGTAAGTGACGAATGGAAAAGCCCATAACTCTCGAAGAATGAATTATCCGAAGGTGGCCATGACTATGAAGAGATCTGAATATAGAAAAAAACACATTTTACATTCATAGCGGGATTAAGGTCTTCCTTGTAATCCTTTACGAATATTTTAAAATCAAATAATGTGAAAACTTGTATGATATTCGGCGAACATTATTTGATTTTTGTTCTAGGCGGTAAAGGCTAAATTCACAGCGAAAAAAATATGTGGGTAAGTCGAAATTCTTAATAAAAAAAAAGATGCAAAAAAAAAACTTTAGACATCAGCCCGTGACGCGCTTGGAAAAAGCAGCGGCATATGCGCAAGGCAATATTAACTCCTGAAAGTTTGCATCTCTTTGGAGATACTGCTTACATACGAGGCCCAAACTTCCATGATAGCTAGAGTTTAGTCTGACCTTTAAAAGAGTCACTCGATGCCCGTGTTGAGCCGAGGTCAAAGGGGGTGACCCTGCATGACCTGCCGCTTCACAATAAGGGCCATGTTTTTTCTTTTTTCTTTCGGTTTACAGTTCGGATCACTTACTTTTTTCCCAAAATAGGGAGGCCTAAGTTGTGCCTATACTAACAAATGATTATATATTATTTTTTTAAGCGTTTAAGTCTGTCTATTACGCTGCTGCTCTCGGCTGCTTCTGTCTTCGACAAGCGAATTAAATGGCTGTCTCTCTTCCACGTGGCACACCGTGTATTTATCTCTGGACCCACACAGTGTATCTTTGGCCTGAAACAGTGTACCGCTTCCTTCACACAGTGTGACACGCTGGCCTCACACAGTGTACCGCCGAGCGTTCCCCATCTCAGTGATGCTTATTCTCATGTGGAAAACTGCATATGGCGAGGATAATGATATTTTGTTACTGTGTAAACAGCTGCTCATGACAGTTTATTACCGGGAGTGCCCGGTTTATTGCGGTTTATCACCGTGAGTGTGCGGTTTGTTGTGGTTTATTACCGTGAGTTTGCGGTTTATTGTGATTTATTACCGTGAGTGTCCGGTTTATTGTGGTTTATTACCGTGAGTGAGCGCACTATTTACTGTGGTTTATTAACTAGTGTGTCCGGTTTATTGTGGTTTATTACTGTGAGTGTCCGGTTTATTGTGGTTAACATAGATGAATGTCCAGTTTATTGTGGTTTATTACCTTTATTGACCGGTTTATTATGCTTTATTACCGTGAGTGACCGGTTTATTGCGGTTTATTATCGTGAGGGAGTATCTGGTTGTGGCAGTCGGTCCACAGTCAATCCAGCTGTTCATCCACCTCAAGGGGGGGAATGCCTTTGATTCCATTCCTATTAACAGAGAGAGGTGGAGGATGAGCCACGCCTGATATAAAAGCAGGATCCCATAAGCAACACCTGCTCACGAGAAACATGGTATCGGAACTTATACACAGCACCTCGGGCTTTCGGAAGGCAGACTTTGTGATGCTGATTGTGTTAGGTTTCCAGGACAGACTGGAAGGTGTGTGTTACTTGGGCAAATATATTTATGCCATTACAGGGCTGGAAAGAGGTGTTTCGGAGTTAAATATGGGGGAGAAAAGAGTGTCTTTAGAGAAAGAGTCACGGGGAGAAATTGCTTTGTAGCAATGTTGAATTCAAACCACGTTACTGCTGCCACATTCTGAGGTGTTGCAGAGATGCGGACACAGAGGGTCGAAATATGCTCAGATCGAGAAAAAGAGCGAGAGTTAGGAGTCACTAAGGGAAGGAGAGGTTGAGGATCTGAACTTCCCTATGTGCCTCACCGCATCAGCATAAGAGTGAGTAAGTAGGTATTAGAGTAGGACCAGAGGTGAGTCACGTAAGACAGAACATCACCGGTAGACCTGTAGTACAAAATAGGCGACTGTAAATTGGTAGTTGTAGTCACGTGCAGTGCACGTGCACACGCAGACGTACGCGGGCGCGCGCGCTGAAGACAATGCCACCGGGGCGTTCGCTAACCGCTTGGCTCAGTCAGCTCTCCCGGCCGCTGCTGGTGAGCGGGTCTGATGCGTGTGTGTGTGTGTGTGTGGCTCGGGCGGGAGGGGGGTTAGGAGGGGGGGGGACAGGAGGGTTGGTTTTGTTGGGATGGGGGATTGAGGCTTAGGCGGAGGGGGTTGTTACTATGTAAGATGTGGTTATGTTGCAGGAGTAACTATGTATGATGTGGTCATGGTGCAGTTGTTGCTGTGT
>JAYMFT010172393.1:0-12203 GCA_038088735.1 Panulirus argus
TTCATCCACATCCTTCAATTCTGCTCCCTCTTCTCTCACTCGATCTGCATCTCGCCTTGACACAGCTTCCTCAATAAGCTCAGACTTGGACAGGATATCTCAGTGGGGTACACAAAATCTAGTCAAGTTTAATGCCTCCAAGACCTAATTTCTACCTATCTCTGTATCGAAAACTCCTCACAACTCTCATATCTCCTTTGACGGTTCTGTAATTCCACCTCTTGACTCGATGAACGTACTTGGTATTACTGTAACATCCACTCTTTCTTGGAAAAACCACATTATGGGAATAGCTAAATCTGCCACTAAGAAACTGGGTATCCAGTTTAGATGTAACTTTTTCTCTTTTGAACACTTGTTCCATTTATACAAGGGATTGATTCGTCCTTGTATGGAGAACTGATCTCGCATTTGGAGTAGTTCTAACTCTGTATCCTTACTTGACAGAGTTGAGTCGAAAGCGGTCCGACTTATAAACTGTCCCAGGCTATCTTCCAAACTTGACCCTCTTACCCTACGCCGCAATGTTGGTTCACTTTCCCTCTTCTATAGTTATTACTTTGGCTTTTGCTCCCGAGAGCTGAATGCTTATGTGCCCCCTACACTAGCTAGACCACGCAATACTCGGCAAGTTGTTGCGTCACATGATTCTTGTATGGCCACCGGCAACTCAAGGGTGTGCCGTTTTGATAACTGTTTCTTTTCCTTTACATCGAAGCTTTGTAAGTCTCTACCTTCTCATGTCTTTCCCAATTACTATGATCTGGTTCATTTCAAAAGAAAGGTCTTTCACTTTCTCAAAAATTCGTAGGTACTTTCCCTGTCTTTTCTTCCCGTTTCTTAATTCTCTTCTATTTTTCAAATAGGGCCCGACCTTGATGTGGACTTTTGTCCGTGACTGGAGCCTACAGCATAAAAAAAAAAAAAATCATATGATATTAAGATCTGTTCTTGTCATCAGGTATAGTTCATTAGTAAACCCGTCTGCGAAGTGATTGGTTGGTTGTTTGGGCTTAAGGCCAATGAGCTGCCAGAGTCATTGAGGCCGTCAACGTCATATCACAACCACCAATTGAATGACGTTAATCACCTTCTTTTTCTTCATATTGTGCATGAGAAAAAAAAATAGTAAATGCTGACCAACATATTCAAATTTTATGATACGAACAGCAGCTCAAAGACTCGAGGAGGGACTTAAAAAGGTTTCCTGAAGAGACTGGTGGAATTCAAATTTCTGACAAAAGACGGAGTCTGCAGTTGTACATGCTTGTGGCATCTGTGGCTGCTTATCAGTTAAGGAGAGGGTCTCTACTATCGCTGAGGATTCTCCAATCCCAACCCCTGTTCTGAGCGTTGGATCGAGGAACGTCTGCCTAACTAAGCCTTTAAGTATGTACAGCTCCCTTTATACATATCCACACACCATTAACGCACAGCAAACATACTACTTAACCAGCACAAGCCCCTCCCAGCGTGAGACCTCACAGAACAGCGACTGCAGACCGGGAACCATTAGAACAGAGACGGGAAGCAGTCACAAATGCAATTCAAAATCATCACACAACAGGTCTCCAAGGAAAGAGGCAGGAATTGAGGATGTAACACCCGCCTTAATGTTGCATACATTAGCATCTGGGGGAAATCCAGGGAGTCACCCACCAGGCACACGAGGGCCTGACGGGGACCATTACAGATGGTGACAACCTCGTCAGGAAGACGAGGACCTGCTGAGGTCACCCTCCCGGTAACTGCGGAGGATAATTTGGCTTTCTCTCCGGCCACTCGAAGCAAGAATTCTTTCCTCCTCCTCTTCGTAGACACTGGGGTGGGCGTCAGGGGGTTACTGTCCTGAGGAATGACACGCGCCACTGTGTCTGTTTGCTGATCTGACGTCACCGGGAACGCTGTGGCGTATAAGAAGGACTCTCGTGGGACGACCCCGTCCGGTTACGACGCGGCGTTGCGTTGCCCGACGAATGTGGAGAATCGGCCACCTGAGCGCGACGCTACCACCCTGACCTCTGACCTGACCTTTATGAACGTCAGCTCCTGACAAGAGTGGTAAAGGCGAGCCCAGAGAACGTACCGTCGCGCTCAGGGATCGTACCGTCTTTCTCGAGGTTCGATAGCACCGTCGCGTTCAAGGCTCTGACGTACCATCTTGCTCAAAGATCGTACCGTCGTGCTCGTGGATCGTGCCATCGTGAGTAGGGAATCGTACCACCGTGCTCATGGAGGGTGCAGCGGTGCTTCAGCCGTACCGTCGTGATGAGCAAGGTCAATATAAATCGTGGCGGATTCACCACAGCAGAAATAGCCAGGGGTTCATGTGGTGAGTCTGCCGCAGGAGAGGCCGGACGGATGGATGGCTGGCGTGTGGCAGGCCATCAGTGTGTGTGTGGTGGCCAGTGAAAGCTACAGGACCAGTTTTTATCAGGGGGGAGGGGGGGGGGAGGTCTTCCAAGCTGAGGCCTCACTCTAGATAGATTTTGTTGAGGATCACTGTACAGTCAGTGGTGGTATGTGGTAAGGATCTCTCTCTCTCTCTCTCTCTCTCTCTCTCAGTAGGTAATAAACGCAGACTAGCAGCATCAGGTAAGTCAAGATGCGACGCAATGGGTCGAGGAAATAAAGGCAAGACGGGCGGTAACGTAATTAGTGAAGTCAGAATAATTATAATCCAGTTAATGTAGCCTTGTAATTACCCGTGTATTCAATTAGTTTGATGTAATGAATTACACGGTAGGAAAGAAATGAGAACTTACTTTTTTTTTGTTAAGTGTCCAGTTGTGTTGCCCGTGTCTGTCGATGTGTCTGGCATACAGACTGTTGTCTGTGTCTGTATGCCCCGGTTCGCGCCACAGACTACTGGGAACGCCCCCACGTACTATTTTTCCTCTCCGTGGGTTTAATTATCTATTGCATGAGTCTAATTATCTATTGCACTGTACGGGCGGAGAGAGAGTTCTAAACTCGTGGGACCCACACAGGTTTATGCGTGTGGTCTTCTGTCTGTTTGTGTACTTGTGTATTTTTTCAGGTATTTTTTGTTTGTCTTTGTGTGAGTTATTGTGTGCGTACGAATGCGTTTTTGTAATGATTATTGTGGTTTCTGTGTGTGATATGTACCTCTTGTCATTTTCTAAGACGGGGTTGAGTAAGACGGATTGACTTCCATTGCGAGATGTGCAGCCGTTGGTTTCCTGTTGTTCCCCATCCGTTAGTGTACGGTAGTTAGGCGTTGGGTTTCTGGTCTTCCCCTCCCGTTAATGTATGGTAGTCATGCTTTGGGTTTCTGGTCTTCCTCTACCGTTAATGTACGGTACTCAGGCGGTGGGTTCATGTTCCCCTCCCGTTAATGTACGGTAGTCATGCGTTGGGTTTCTGGTCTTCCCCTACCGTTAATGTACGGTACTCAGGCGATGGGTTTAAGTTGTTCCCTTACCGGTAATGTACGGTAGTCATGCTTTGGGTTTCTGGTCTTCCCCTACTGTTAATGTACTGTACTCAGGCGATGGGTTCATGTTCCCCTCCCGTTGATGTACGGTAGTCATGCTTTGGGTTTCTGGTCTTCCCCTACCGTTAATGTACGGTGCTCAGGCGATGGGTTCATGTTCCCCTCCCGTTAACGTACGGTAGTCATGCTTTGGGTTTCTGGTCTCCCCCTCCCGTTAACGTGCGGTAGTCAGACGCTGGGCTCCTGGTGAGGTTAGACCTGGAAGCTGGTGTTTTAAAGTCTGGACCGTAAACTTGACGTGGCTGCCGCGCGATGACGTCGCCACCGTGACGTACGCGGGGCCTGTGACGTCAGCGGTGACGTGTTGTGAGGTTTGGTGGTGCCGAGCTGACATTTGCTTACGGTCGCCCCGTTTAAGGTTGGACCAAGCGGGATTTTTCAACCCGTGTGCACTTAGAGAGTGGTTGCATGGGATAATGATAATGATAATACAATAATGGTAATGATAATAAAAATGATAATAATAATAATAATAATAATAATAATAATAATAATAATAATAATAGTAATGATAATACTAATGATGATGATGATAATTTAAGGTCTCTTGATGTAACTGTCGCTCAAGGCTGAAAATATATATATATATAAAATAAGTACAGACGGGAAAGGGAGGGAGGGAGGGTTGAACGGACAGACTTTACTCTGTGTGAGTGTCAGCGGAGGGAGTGAGGGAGGGAGGGAGTGTAACTTGGGTGTTCAAGGTTGTTTCTGTGAAGGATCCGTGAGCTGGCCCCCTGCGGGCCAGCCGTCTCCTACCAGTGTCTCTGGGCATTCGATCTCTCCCCCTTTGGCCATTGTGGTATCAGAAGGGTTGATTGACAACGCTCGTGGTGGCGTGGCATGAGTGAGGAGAGGGTGTTACGGGTGGAGGATGATGTGACGGAGGGTAGGGGCCGTCTGTGGTGGCGGTGGTGGCGGTGGTGGGCCTTTGCCGGGGCGATGGGGTGAGTCACATACCCGCAGCGTGCACTGTGTCGGGATTAGCGGGGTGGGCTGCCCGGCCGGCCGGCTGGCTAGCTGGGCACGGCCCTTACTCGCCCACCCCGGCCCCACCAGTGCGGACGTCACCGCCTGCCCGATCTCCTACGTCATGACCCTCCCCCCTTGACGTCATAGTTCCCGAGAAGTGCTGGGGTGGGCGATGACATCATGGACTGGGTCAGGTGTGACACACACACACACACACACGTTCTTTGGGCCTGCGAGAAAGTTAGTTTGATTTCATAAATTATCAGGCCACACGATATATATTGTGTGGGCGAGACATTACAGGCACTGGACAAACTCAAGTTGTGTAGTTATACAGTTGTGAGTGAATATAAAGCAGTTCACCGAGATGGGTTGAGAGCCTTTTCTTTTTCGTACGTGTATGATACATATACACAGCATGGAAAGGGTCAGTACCCATTTACAAGGAAGACGGAAGAGTAATGTATGGGTCATGTTACAGATGCGGGCTCAGGGCTGTATGTATCCAGTACATTGACACGAGCGCAGTAGAGAATTCAAAATTCAAAAGTATATTCTCAAGAGAAAAGAGGCACTATCCATACGGTGGGTTGCCCGCGTTACTTTCACTGCAGAGGATGGGAAGATTAGTGACGAAAGGGTTTGTGTAACGTGTGTTGTTATTCAGATCTGTTGAGTCACATCCGAGTCTGATTTACGTATGGTCTACGTTGTCCTTTACGGCGGTCTTCTACCCCCGCGGCTTGTTCTGCGACTGTACATTTTTTTCTTCGAGGCCTGATCCAGCAGGCTGTTGTTTGATCCTGGATGAAGTTTACGAGGCTTCAGGTTTGTCGGGCGTCTGTAATATCTGGGCCGCGCAGTAGCACGTGGGTTGGTTAGTAAAGTTATTAAACGAACTCTGCTGGTGGGTTCCATCTTGGCTGTGTGAGCGGCTAGGCCTTGGCCACATATCCGGTGTGGGTATTTCCACCCGCTTGGTGTGTGTGTGTGTGTGTCATTAGACTTGCCTGGAGTCGAGGTTGATTCGCTGCTGTTTCTCTCGTACACTTGTGTAGTAGACACTAGGGAGTGAGTGAGTGAGTGTGCACTGTATTTGGGAACGTATGTGTATACAGATGTATGTGTCTGTCTGTGTGTGCGTGTGCGCGCTTTACGTGGCCCCCAGCAGAGTATCCTGATGTGTGGACGTCTGTGTGTGTGTATGTTGGGTCCGTTGCTTTGTTTACGCCTCTGGTGAGGCCTTCCGTAGTGGCTCTTCTCCGACACACGCCTTATCGTCACGTGTCTTGTACCATAAGTGCTTGTTGTCCCCACCCCTCTCCTCTCCTCTCCGCTCCTGCTCCTCCAACAATTGAGTCTTCAGATCTTACCTCCTCCTCCTCCTCCCCCTCCTCCTCCTCCTCCTCCTCCTCCTCCTCCTCCTCCTCCTCCATCTTTTCCTTTCTGCCTTTTGTCATTATCGGGTCAAGTACTTTGACTTCTTGATTCTTTCGTCAGCCTTACGGGCTTCCCTCTATTTTGTCTCTTTGTTCATTTACTTTCATTTTTTTCTTTATGTTTCTGCAACATTTGTCGTACTCTCGCTGGGCTTCCTCTTCCACCTCTCTTCATCTCGCAGCTCCTCCATTTCCGTAATCTCTCCCATTTCCTGTTTCGTTTTTACGCAGCTCCGGCTAATGGATCGGTCTGGTCTGGTCTGGTCGCGCGTGTTCCGCCGGTCCTGGTGGTGTGATGAGAGGGGTAGGGGCGCAGCTGGGACAGACAGGCTCTCGGGTGTGGGAACAATCCTCCAGAACCATCTTAAACGTTACCAACCATCCCATTATTTCCTCCATCTCTCCCACCTTCCCATTTTCTTCCCTTCCGTTTTCTAAATGTTTCTCATTTCCAGCACTGTCTACATTTCCTTCCTATCTTTACTCTCCCTGACATCTTAGTGTGTCTTAACGTTATCGCATTATTTGCGTGCCTGATGGCTCGTTTCTCGCGGCTGTCTTGCCTTACGTATACCCCACATTTCCTGACTCGCACCCATTTCCTTCTCTCCTGTACATGGCCTTACATGTCTGGAACCTCTTCCTTGTCCTGGCTTCCCCTCACGCTGCCTCCATTGTCTTAATCTTCCCTCCCTCCCTCCTTTCTCTTTATCTTGTAATTAATAATAGTGATCACCGCCGTCCACCGCCACCGCCTGCCACCCCTCTTCTTCCTCTCCTCTTCTTTGCTTCTATTTTTTTTAATATTTTATTGTTATTATTGTATTATTATTATTATTATTATTATTATTATTATTATTATTATTATTATTATTATATATTATTATTATATATTATTATAATGTAAATGAGGCCATTGTTCGTTTGTTCCTGACGCTATCTAGTTAAAGCGGAAAAGGAATTCAAGTATGAAAAATTTTTATGATAATATGTTGTCGTTTTCTTCTTGCTTTCCTCTCCTCTTCCTGCTAGCACTGTCACTGCTGTCACTGACTCCTGCTAGCACTGCTCCTGCTATTACTGCTCCTGCTGTCACTGCTCCTACTGGAGGTGGTGTTCCCGTAGAGGGGCACTTCAGTATTTACTTTCAGCATGCAGAGGCCTCACGTGTTTATGAGCCGCCCAGCGGCGTAAATGAAATCCCCCGGACCAAACACCTGCCCCTCACCCCCCCCCCCCCCTCTCTGTTTTCCCCTCCACCTGCGGCACCGGAGGGGGGTTGGGGTGGGGGTGGGATGGGAGGGGTTGCCCCAGTGGAAATCGCCGGGAGTGATGGAAGTCGCCTTGAGGAAGCCCAGCCACCTGGGGGTCAGTGGAAGTTAAGAGGGGTAGGGAAGCGGATGCTTTGGGGTGTGCGTGGAAGGGGACGTGTGTGTGTGTGTGTGGATGATGGGTATGCGAGGGGCGGATGGCAGCGGCTGATGGTCGAATGGTTTGCCCTGACGACGGCGGACGCCGAGGGCAGACCCGGTGGTGGTGTCGGCGGCCCGTGCCGATCGGGCGGTCCCGTCCGTACGTACGTGATGCTGTGGTGGGCGTTTCTGCCGGCGGTATCGGATGATCGTCCACCAACCCGGCTCGCTGAGGGAGAGAGAGAGAGAGAGAGAGAGAGAGAGAGGACGGACTACCTCCCGTCTCTCCCTCTCCCGCAGGATAAGAATCCCCTTGCCGGTTCACCGGTCACTAGTGATGTCGTCCTTGATTGATTTGTGCCGCCATTTCCTTCCCCCCCCCCCATCCTCGTGACCCATGGGACCCGATCCTACGTCGGATGCGACTCTGTCCTGCATATTGCGTGCCAGGTAACGCTAACGCGTCCGGGCCGTCTGTACTGGTAGACTTGTTGAAAACAGGTTGGTCGCTTTTGTGTAGCGCGCCCGGGGAAGGGGAGAGGTGCCACACGTACCTCGGTTTTGATGGGAAAAAAAAAGGTGCAAGGAAGGTGGAATGGGTTGGTGGAAAGCTAGATGGGTTGGGTGAGTGGAAGAGAAGAAGAATGGGTAAGGATAAAAGATAGATGGAAAAGGAGGCGGAAGCGAAAATATTATATATGGGAAGGACAGATAACTGACGTGATGGTCCAATACGAGGTTATCTGCTGAAGGCACTTTCCACCCACCTGTCCCTCCGGCTCAACTACCAAATGGTAGAAAATTAGGAGTAAAGCGCCAAGTGTTATGGGAGGAACGTACTGCCATGGGATTTTTATAGGAAAGTGTAAAGTGGAAAAAATTCCCTGCCACTAGAACAAGAGCTGCACTGGAGGCTGGACTCTGGAAAACAAAGACAGGCTTAAATGATTACCTCTTGAAGCAGGATTATATACTAATAACAAATATCATTGAAATATCTCTATAGTCGGATTTGAAAGCGTTGATAGTCTTTGTATATGGTGTTACATTATTAGTGTCATTGTGATCTGAAGAAAAGAAAAATATATGCTTACGTTTTAATTTTATTTCCCTTCCTGTATCTTTATACCGTTATATTTTGTCTTAGAATCTGTCTGAAGTGGAGAAATTTTCTTGTGTTATTTTGATTAGTTGGAGGGAAAGTGGATCAATGGGTGTTAGATAGTGTGGTTGGGTAAGTGGAAGGGAAGGAAGGTGGACGAGGTCTAAGAGAATGGACGGTCCACACCTCGACCGTAGTTTCCTGTGTTTAACCCCCCACCCCACCCCACCCCCACTCCCCCCTCCGTCGGTAGAAAGTTTGTATTGGCTGGATGGGAGGCGGCGGTGGCTGAGCTGGGGAGAAAAACTGGAAAAACTGCCGACCTACCAACCTACATTTCGGCCGGCCGGCCACCTTGAGTCTCTCTCTCGTGCTGAGTATTGCTAGGTTAAGGTTGGTGTAGGAGAGGGAGGCGAGGGGGGTCGGGGTACTTCTCCTTTTGTGTTGTTGCCGTAATGGATGCGTGACTCTCAGGAGGGAGGGAGGGAGGGCAGGGGTGTGCGTACGTACGTACGTGAGGGACAGACAGACCCACTGTGGTGGCGTAACGTGTGACCTGAGTGGCCAGAAACATGATAACGTTTTCCCCTTCGTGGCCCGAGTGGGGAGGGATATCCCGACGTCCTCGCCAGTCACGGTGACGTCCAGTTGTGACGACACACACACACACACGCACACACACACACACACACACACACACACACACACACACACACACACACACACACACGTGTTTTTCCATCGTGCACAGTGAGAGAGGCGGCCAGGGGGACGTAGTCACGGCTGATCATAGTACCTGTCGTCCAGCTCCCAGATTTTTAGCGAGGTGTGTGTCGCATTAACGACTCCGTCGACGTTGTGGATGACTAGACAGGATGGACATAGTTATCCACAACGTCGATGAGGTCGTGGACCCGCTCTGCTTCAGGAGTGACGCGGTTCTCGAGCCCCATCCCCCGCCTCGCGAGCCGCCCGCCACAGGAGAGAAGGTTGGACCAAAATCCTGGGAGTTGGTGGTCAAGACGCGGTCACCAGCTCCCAGGATTTTCGTTCGACTCCTGCATGCTTGGCGTCGCGCCGCGTCTGCCGGAGTCAGGGCGCACAGGACTCACCGCCCAAGTCACCACCCAAGAAATAACTCGTGATCCACGGTGTCTAGCGAGGCCCTTGGATCCTTGTTTTCTTCCTGACCGACAAAGTCATCAATCCCCGACGACTGCCCAACCGTGAACCGGTCATGGCGGAGTGGTTCGGCCCCCCCGGAAATCCCGTCACGGATTTTCTTCAGGCTTGCAGGAGGAAAGTCCTACAGGATCATCTGTTTCAGGTGCCAGCGATGGAGGCGTATTGCCGAGATCAGCAAGTCCGTCCCCAGATTGTGGGGACCTGCCACGGTTATCGTGAGACGAAGAATTGTGGACTCCTCTCGCGCGGGGCTGAGACGCTGCAGGTCATCGTGAACTGCCACACACCGTGGGTGTACGTGCGTCACACAAGGATTATCCCACGGCCGAGCCACCATCCAGCAGTAGTAGTGGGGTGCATCGACGTTGCTCATGAGAGGCAAGTCACCTGCACCCCCGGGCCCCTGTGGCTGCAAGCTGGGCACAGGATGGGGGTTGCCCTTTGCCGCCCATAGTCCCGCCCTTCCCCCGGAGCTTATCATCAGTGGACACCTTGATGATGATGTTATCGCCCGACTTAGTGGGCTATAGATAATCATGGGGGTTTGCCCCTCCTGTTGATGCTTAACAGACCAGATGTAAACTTTGCAAACAGGGCTGTTCCCACACCTTGCAACAGTATACTGTTGTGAACTACACTTACCATGTGAATTACCAAGTAACTGATTGTTGTACAGACCATGTTAACCCTCTTCTCACTATATAACCTTGCAGTATATTTCAGTCACTGAGGCCCCAGTCCTTGGCCCTTTTGAACACACTGTACCCTCTTTTGCGCCACCGCCCACGGGATGGGTAGGGGCGCAGAATTGAATTAGCCACACTTGCGGCAGAAATTAAGGTAGTGGGTGCTGAGAGGGCTGCACGTCCTCCGGTCCCCATCCCGCATTCACTCACGGTTACCCTCCGACAGAAGCGACAAAACCTCCCGCCGTGAAGCCTCACGCCGGAGGTGCTTCCGATGCCAGCCAATAGTGGGGGACGTGTCTCCAGAATATACAAGGCTGAGTCACTGTTATGTGAAGGGGTGGGTGACAGGCAGAGAGCCCCAGAGATCACCTGCAACACCGACCCATGCCACACCCACACCGTCCTTCTCCTCTCCCCCTTCTGCTTCTGTTCTCCCCAAAGTCTTATCTCCCAGGTTTCGAGCACATTCGGTCCGTTAGCGCCAACCACCACGCCACTAAAGCGTCATCATTTAAAGGAAACTGTAACGCAAGGCGTGTGAATTGATGGGTCACCCTATGGCAGGATCCATGACCTAGGTGTGTGCAGGCTTCGCCATCCCCCATACTCCACACTCCCCTTCCCTGTCAGCGCTCAAGACCCGCAGAGCGATTAACGTGGAAGACTATGAGCCAAATCGGCTTATTGTTCCCAGTGGTCAGCGTGACGGCCTTATTTCTCACATGTCCGGCCGTCACCTACGACTAAACGTTCCCGGTCCGACACGTCTGGAGCAGCTCCACCGCGTCTTAACTCCAACCATCCAGCAGTTTTAAGAACCACCTAAATGGATAAGGGGATCCAGTAACACCTCCCAGCATTAGCTGAGGCTTCTTTCCCTCTCTCCCTCCTCCCCACCCCCGGGGGCCGTCCCTCGTGTGCCAGGAGTGGCGGCCCGCGCCTTCCTTGTCATATACACCTGTGTTGGGTGGGGCGGGTCACACAGCCGGTGTGGTGTGGCCACTGCATGGTACCCTCACGCCATCTGCTCTCGGTGTCCTTTCTGTTATGAATCGTTATCCTCTTCTGTTGTTGTTCTTCTTATTATTGTTGTTGTTGTTATGGTTGTTGATGTATTTCGGCTCTGGCCTGGCAATAGAAGTAGCTTCGCTTTGATCAAAATTAAATTCGTCTTCACTCGATTCAACGAGGTGAAAATGGGCGTTTCCCTCAAAGGCCGTGATGATACTACCTCTCGCAGCAGTACGTGGTGCCCCCTGCTGGGTCAGCCAGGTAGTCCTCCTGCAACAGGAGCGCTGGGCGAGGTGTCGGTGGGAGCGTTGGGTGGCGGGCGGTGTTTGGGAGGGCGAGAAAGTTGATGATGGTCGACAAAAACATGTGGCACTCGTCACGACCGCGCCCGCGGCCATGGTGGGTGGGTGAGTGGCCCGTGACGCCCGTGCCCCTCGCGTCGCTCCCTGGGCCCCCCGCCTCGCCATTCGTAGCCTTCCCTCCCTCCACAACCCTAGAGGGAGGGTGTGGGGCAAGGGCCCCTTCGCCTCCCCTCACACCCTCGTCTCACGCAGGCTTGGTAAAATAGCACTCCCGCAGTGCCATTTAACCCCTGACCCCTGACCCCATGCACTTTGGTAAGTATCAGTGAGGCTTCTGGGAACCCCTGGACAATGGGCTCCACCTCACTGCCATCACTTGTTATCCCTCGTACGTGCTATACGAAAATAGTTTTACCTTCTTTTCGCTCATATTCCACTTAAATGATGTGGGTTTGAGAATATGAAGACGAGCGGACATAATTTGAGGGGTAGGATGAAAAGGTTATAGAGCACTTATGCTGCTGTGGCGTACTGTACAACAACGTAAGCCTCTCTCTCTCTCTCTCTCTCTCTC
>JAYMFT010172404.1:0-10371 GCA_038088735.1 Panulirus argus
CTCTCTCTCTCTCTCTCTCTCTCTCTCTCTCTCTCTCTCTCTCTCTCTCTCTCTCTATCTATCTATCTATCTATTTCCACTACATTATACATGATAGCTCGAGAGCGGATTCGAAAAAAAGTCTACCATTCTCTGCATGGAAGTTTGTCATAAATTTTTCACACCAGTGCGACACTTTTACTCTTCTCTTGCTACAATATTTTTGCCACACTACGTTACGTGGGCAGTGTCACAATACATGGTAATCTGTATAGGAATGATATAAGATTAAATGTTATCATGAAAGATTTTTGTCTAAACTTTATAGATTTTTAAATTTTCTGGATTTATCATGTTTAGATTTATCATATTGCACTGTGTTAACCTCAGAGCCGTTAGGAAATCAGATATGAATTTTGTTAAGCACTCTTTTGTATAATTCTCGAACAGGTATGTTACTGATCCTCGTTTAATTCATCTCTCATTTTTCATATGTATATATAGCCACAAAGCAGACTGTCTGTGAAATATAATAGACATTAATGAAGTGTTGCAGCACGCAAAATAGTATTAGATAAATATAACTTTGAAATATTGATTGAAATTTACTGTATGTTCGATGGAATTTCTAAGATTGCTTCGTTCAGTGAAGGAAAATGATTTGCATAGAGAAAACTCGTCGCTTTTTATATTGAATTCAAAATCATTTGACAGCAATTTTTCTGTGATTATTTTAAGTATAGAAGAGTTTCATTGTAAATACTTTCGTAAATACTTTCCCGTCTTTTCTTCCTATTTCTTAATTCTCTCAACTTTTCAGTTAGGGCCCGCCCTGATGTGGACTTTTGTCCGTGACTGGAGTGTGCAACATAAAAAAAAAAAAAAAAATATATATATATATATATATATATATATATATATATAACCTCAAAAGTTACAGAATATTACCTTACAAAGTTTCGTAATGAAACTATTATCGTAACAGATTCTCTGCAAAGTTAAAGAGAGAGAAAGAAAAAGCATTTCCTCACGCTTGACAAAAATAGAAGACTTTGATTGGCAAATATGAATTTCAAATATCAGCTTCATGTTCCTCTTCCTTCTAATTACATTTCCAATCACTAACATGGAGCGCAAATAAACGCGTAGAAGGTAGTCATACTGAAAATTATAATGTTATATGTTTGCCAAGAAATTAACATTGATGGTAAAAGGAAAGAAAGAAGGGGATAGAAACGAATATTCTTATAGATCTGGTGAGTACTTGTTACCCAAAGAATGGATCCCTTTATATGTATATATATAAACCAGGGACCCATTAATATCCCAGTCCCTTTGGCTGTGGACCAATTTCCTCGCCCAGAATTCGAACACTGCTGGGCACCTTGCGTGACTCATGGTCAACAACGTTAACTTACAATAACACAAGAGGATGAAGCTCGAAAGGGATAGTTGTTGAGATAATACCCTGCAATTAGGATAACCTGAAGTGTGATAATATCAGGACCGCTGTTGGGCCTTACTTGATGAAGCAGGTTTGATAAGCAAAGTATTTATTTTTATTACTGGCTGATGAAACAGGTTCCCCTGTTTGAGGTCTTCTGTTTACTTGCTGATGAAACATGTATACCTTGCACATGCAAACGTACGTGTATCCACAAACAAAAACAAACACACACATGAGGTGCAAAGACGCTCGTGATAAATAATATTACACATATACGAGCTTTAGATATGGGGCAACACGAATGTAGAACTCTCTAACCATGAAACAAATTAGTTGTCACACACACACACACACAACGACAAGGTGCAGGCTAGCTCGCCCGCCGCCGGCCAGAAGGTAGGTGGGTAAGCAGGTAGGAAGGTAGCGTGTGCCAGGCTACCCACGTCTCTGCCTCGGTTGTACACAAGGTGACCTCAAGGACAGCCTCGCCCCAGGCCAGCAGCAGCAGCAGCCCGCGCTACTACTAGCGTTCCTCCTTCCCTCCTACCTGCTCCCTCTCCTTACCTGCTATTAAGGTTCACCTCCTCCTCTCCTTCCATCTTACCTGCTCATTTTGCTTACCTGCCCTTAATTATTACCTGCTTACCTCCTTTTTCCACCCTCTTACCAACTGCTTCTGCTTACCTTTCCTTACATTTTACCTGCTTACGTCTCAGTCCTCTTGCCTACTCGAACCGTCTGTGTTCTCATGCTCTTCCTTCCTTGATCCCTTCCAGTTTTTTGTACCCTGCTTATGCCCTACTTCCTTCTGCTTTCCGTTGTTCCTCAACCCCGCTTCTTCCACACGATTTCTACGCATGGGAATCCCAATATCTATTTACCTTAACCCTCCTGCTAACCTCAATCCTGCTGATCCTGGTCTCGTCTTTCCCTGCTTACTCCAGACCTCAATGTCCACTTGCTTTTTTTTTTATCCACAATCTCCCTGCTCATAAGTTTGTACCTGCTCCTGCTCATCTATACTTTTTCTGTTAACATTCCTCTTGTTGTATCCAGTTTTTGCTTCCATTTTTCCAGGCCTCGAGACCCATCAGATCTTTCATATTTGGCTTAACATTTATTCAGTAACTGAAAGGACCACATGGTTAATGTGTTATGGTGTACGAAGGTAACCGCACGTAGTGAGTGGGAGGTAACTATAGGGAGTGTGTACGAAGGTAACAAGTACGGGACGCAGGTAACCACAGTTTACGGAGGTAACTACAGGTAACCTACCGAGGGGTAATTCTATCAATACGGGTGTAAGACTGTAAACACAAACTCTTAGGTGAGTTTATTGTGATTTTCTTCTGTAAATGAATTAGCTTTTTTTCGTGGTGTATATGTGTTTGAGTGTGTGTGTGTGTGTATGTGTGTGTGTGTGTGTGTGTGTGTGCGTGTGTGTGTGTGTTTGAATGTGTGTGTGTGTGTGTGTGTGTGTGTGTGTGTGTGTGTGTGTGTGTGTGTGCGCGTGTGTGTGTGTGTGTTTGAATGTGTGTGTGTGTGTGTGTGTGTGTGAGAGGATATCGCGTGGGTGTGGGAGTTGGTTATCATCTGGTGAGGCACAGCTGTGTACTAAGCTCTGACCTTGGACTCGACGCTGCATTCTACCATCTGGTTGTATTATACACCTCTTTGCAGCCTTCATAGTGCGATCCTGTTCAGTAATCTACACAGTTTAAGAGAAGGAATATTACCTCGTGCAGGGGTATCCAGTAATGCTCTAGATGTCATCACTGGCCGAGTTCAGAGGCGTTTTAACGTACTGGTTCGAAGACTTCTTGATTTTTTTTTTTTTGTCTCATTTCTAATGCAATAGCGGATGCCATCAACTGTTCCGTCTCTCTCCCTCTCCTTGCTGAGTACTCGGAATGTAGACATGGGAAAGCTTATATAGAGCTTTCCTCATACACAGTGTTTAGAAATGAGTTACTCATAAATTGGAACATATGCAGGACTGCATTATTCGCAGGCGTTTTCATTCTCCAGACAACATCATCTTTTCCGAGACATTACGAGAGTAGTATTTATTCAGTAATCATAAATTCAATAGGGCGAGACTGTGAGAGGATCTTGCCCAAGGCAGCTTCGAGCTGCACGCCTCATCTGTTCAGAGGACTCAATATCTTATTATTCATCCGTCGTGTAAACATACCCCAAATATCCGAGTTAGACGTGGGTTTAAAAACCTTTTAGTGAAGTAATGATCTCTAGCAGGGGATAGCCAGGGGGTGAAACTGATGTTTGTTGAGCTTCACATACCACCGTCGGAGGATCCCCTCCTCTCCTCTGCTGACAAGAGATGGGCAGCAGATTATCTATTGTAATCGATTCTCTTTCATGTAATTCCCTATTTTCCCAGACGAAAAATAACAAAAAGAGACAGAAGAGGAGGAGAAAGAGAAGATTGAAGAATAGAATGAAAAAAATGAACAAAAACGTAAAGACATACGTTGATAGTATTTTGAAAAGGTAGGGATATGATCAATGAAACACAAATAAAGATAGCGATGCTTGAAGAAAAATTGTATCAAAAAGTATCGTTGATAATGATGATAGCATTGATAACAGAATTAGTAATCTTCTATTAATAATAAGTGTAGATTTAATGATACTGGCATTTATGAAATATTGATGATATACCAGTTATAAAGATAATAACAAGAACATTAACACTGATATTGATAATATTGATAACAACAACAACAACAACAACAACAATGATGATAATGATAATGATAATAATTATAGTAATGGTAATAATAATAATAATAATATTAATAATGATAATAATAATAATAATGGTTATACAAGAAAAAATAGAATAATAACAACAGATATAACTTGGAAACGTATTATAAGCGACCGTAGCCTGCAATATCTGGACTGCCTTTGCTGGAGGAAAGCCAGACATTCACAATTTATTACTTCCCCTGCAGGTAACCCGAGCCAGTAAATAATTCCCATACGCAGTTCCCAACTCGACGTTCTTTCCTTCCTTACTACGTACTAGGCCACGATGCCAGAACCTGTCGGACGGTAAATTCTTCGGTTGGTGTGAAAAATTGCCATAGGCAGAGCGTGATAACTAATTTAGCAAGGGCATGCGAGCCCGTAGCTGCTTTGTTATTTATGTCATTCTACGCTCATTGTGTTTGTAAGAGCTCTGATAAGTGCTCGTAGTAGTAGTAGTAATAGTAGTAGTAGTAGGTTTTTATCCTTCTTTTTCTCAGGTTTGTTTAAAGATGCCTCCCTCACAGCCTTGATAAGTGCTATATGATAGATTTGTTCGTCTTTGCTTTAATTCCCTCCGTAGCTCTCTGAACACCTTCCATAGCATTCGGAGTAGCTTTATCTATCGTCTTAGATCCTACCAAGTTTTATCCTTAGTATCCATTAAACACGTCTATAGAGCTTATAGCCTAGCCCCCTTCGTGGCAAAAGAAATACTAGAGGATTTCCAGCGAAAGGGAACACTTCTTTTTTTTCTATATTAAACTCGCTAGATCAGCAATATCTCTTTTTACTTTAGCTCAGATCGGCTGGAGGTGTAACATCTCCATTTACGTATTAACCCCCGCTGTATGGAAAAAAAATATTAGCCGTTCCCTAGAAGCATGGAATCCTCTCCGAAGTCCCTTTTGATTCATGAGAAAATACAGAATCCAATATCAACCTCAATATACCTTACAACGCCAACTACTGATCACGATCTTGTCTAAAAATAACATGAGGCTTCAAAAATATGAGAGGGGAATCCGCTGGCGTCGTATTTCGCTCAACATGACGGGAATTTCCAGTTTATGAGCGCCCTCCCAGGGCAAGATTTAAACTCAATTTTCCCAGGAAATGAGAAACAAGCGCGTATGTTTATAGGGAGGTCTACTGTCTGAATCCCCCAGCGGCGGCATATTGTCAAACATCGCTTCAGTACCGTCTCGCTTCTCGCTTTTGTACGCAGATTTGAATCTGGACGAACTGTTGTTCTTTAAGGGCAGTAGAATGGCGGTTCATCGTGTAGTGTATATTACATTGTATACGTGTACTGCGTTAAGTGTAGGGCATAAGTTCAGTATATCAAAGAATGTATACTTGGGTAAGTTTACTGTTTTGAGAATCCTCATGACTTTCCTTCCTCCCGTATGTGTTACATGGATGGATATTCTTGGATATTCTTTTATCAACGTTCGTATTCTATTGAATCAACAACAAAATGATGATTTCCTTCTTCCATCCCTTCCTCCCTTTCCTCCCCCCCCTCCTCTCTCTCTCTCCCTCTCTCGATCCGTCAGTCCCAGCAAGATTGCCATCAACGGGTTACCTCTGGATGTAAGCCTTTACCTTCGGGCGACTCCCTCTCCACCCCCCTCCCTCCCCCTCGTTCGTCCAGACCCTCCGATGGCAGTCAAGGGCCCCTTCCACCACCACCACCACCACCACCAACCCTTGATCTCCCTATCGGGCCTCCATCACCACCAGGTACAAGGCCACCGAATATCCACTTTTCGATCACTACAGCGTCCAGTCTCATCCCTCTCTCCTAACTCCTCAGTCCCTTGAGCACTTCGGTACACGAAAGCCAATTGTACCCACTCCTCTGTAAGAAATAGCTGTTCCATATACATATATCCACACCATATTACACCTCAAGATCCTAAGAAAAACTATCTGTAAATGCAGTCATGACTCGCTGAAAATCCCGGACGATTGTTTTTGGGAAACACGAAACTGATGGACTGTAAGATCGCCCGACTTGAGGAGGATTAAGAATACGTGCCAGTGGAACACACCTACAGCCTGCCTTGTTCTCTGCAGCATAATTCTTCATCGTATCTTGATAACTGTCGCAACAAGTCACGTACGAGAGGAAACTTGCATCGAGGGATTCCGACGATGCTCTTTGTAAAAAAAAAGGGAGCGCTGGCGTATGGAGATTTCGCTCTATGTAGGACTTTACCCGGATAGTCTATATACAATACCGTTCCGGGGGTGATGTTAATGCTTCTTGCTTGTGAACAGGGTTTGGGTGTCATTGTACACGTGTATAAAACATGAAGAATCATACAAGGAAACACAGGTGCATTCATACACACGCATATACGGTCATTTACACCCACATTGATTTACACTTCCACAAGGACGCAATATATATATGACGGACATTCTGGATAAGTGTAAAATGCGCAACAACTCGAAGGACGCCCCAGTAGCGGAAGATATTTGACAGAGAAATATCTGCCGATTAAAGGTGGTGAGAATATCTTGGATTGACCGGCTAATACTCAGGTATGATAGTTGGATGTCTTCGTCGTTTTTGTGGCTTATTTCCACATCAATACGTACGTGATAGAATCTGTACGATCATACTTCCTATTATAATGATGCACACTTCTGGTTCTTTTCTTGACAGGTTTGACTTCACATTGTGATATAATACTAAATGCATTGCAGACTTAGGTTTCTTACTTAACGTTATTACTGAATATTCTGTTCATTTGTGTGTTTGTATGTGTGTGTGTGTGTGTGTGTGTGTATCAACGTATAGTTTTTACATGTGTGTTTGTTTTCAGACGGAAGTATTTGGTGAACAAAAAGGTATTCGAATTATCAAGTTAGAATAGTTTTATGCCCATGAGTAAATACGAGTATTTACTGCCAGATATTTCTAAGTACCAACCTTGACATTTTCATGCCTCACCGTCCCTCGTATCAAAAACTGAGGTAATATTACACACGAGAAATACGAATACTCAAAGCTGCTGAACTCTGGAGCTAAAGGAATTCCGTTCTTGTCTGAACGTCCGAGAGCCGGAACGTCTTCAGCCGCAGACATCCTGTTTGGGGTCGTGAGGCCTCAGCTCTGCCCTCCAACAACACTGGAAGGCTCTTCCCTCACGCCCCATGTGAACCCACTCCCTCCCTCTTCGATGACTGGATGAGAAATCTCCTTCTCTCTCTCTCTCTCTCTCTCTCTCTCTCTCTCTCTTCGTCTTTCTCCATCGTCTGTCTGTTAGTCTGTTGATATGCCATATCTTAAAGAAACTCTCTGAGAAGCGTCAGTGTTCCTTTTTTCTTGTCTGTTACCTCTCCCTTCGGGAAAAGACTGACTGTCCTTTTACTTCAAGATCAGCTGCTGGTAAACGCCTTCAGCATACTCCTCAACAATAAATCTTGATCACTTTTGCTATGGCTCTCGCCTTCCGTCCAAAACGGCTCACTGACGATCCCCTTTCGCCGCCTGTCAGTCTGTCTGACTGAGTAGCACATTCTGTGTTAAAACATGCTTCTCAGTTTTACGAACCAATGACTTGTGGGCTTTGACTTCCTCAAACTACCTTAGAACTCTCCCTGTCTTGCCATTGCGACTGAGAACCCTCCTTGTTTCGCCATATCTTCTGTCATTTTCACAGATATTGTCTAAGCAATCCTCATACCTCTTCATTCCCTTTTGTTAATTTTCGCCTCCAATTTGTGTTATCACTATATTTTGGCCATACGTCCCTCAACCTTCCCACCCCTTCACCAGCTTTGAGAATCTCTCTCTCTCTCTCTCTCTCTCTCTCTCTCTCTCTCTCTCTCTCTCTCTCTCTCTCCACGATATCGCGACGAACTTTGAACTGTTTTGATTATATTACTCCCAAGACTCGTCTTAGCCTTCAACTCTGGGGCTAACTTGTGATGAGCCAGGTTGATATTAAACAAAAAAAATAGATGATCTCTTTAACTCTCAGTATTCACACTCGTCATTAAAATTCAAATGAAGCCTGTGCTCTCTTAAGAAGTGAGATTCGTGGATAAAAGAATCGCATTAAGATAAAAGTAACTTCATAATCGAAAAGAAAATACGTCTGGGACAGTACAGTTTATAAACTCTAGACGAGTTGCACCCAGAGGAACGAGTCTCCCGCGAATTCAAGCGAGCCTGGTAAACAAAACACACCACTGGATTCCACACGGTAAAGTATAAAGTGACGGTAAATAAGATCAAATCCAACAAGCATTCCTCCGTAAATGTAAAGCCAGGAAAGGAAAACTCAGCTACGTAAAATATGAAAAATACGTCTTGCATGTTTAAGATGATGGCGAATAAGAGCAAGCTCATGGGTGAAATAGACTCGGTTCCATCAGCAGGGCAGAGCAGCAGCGCTTATCTGGTGTACACTGGTCTCCTGCTCCACATTTTTTCGATGCGTTTTCAGAATATGCAATGTGTTCCTTTCTCATTCGTATGCTTTCCTCTATGTATGAACTTTGGGTGCGCGCAAAAGAAAGAGAGAGAAAAAAAGTGGATTTTTGGGAAATTGATGAATGTTCGTTGTTATACGAGTGTATTTCGAGCAGCTGCAGTGATCGAGGTGATGATTATTGAAGCTGGTCACAGCTTGGAAGAAGGAAGTCATGGCCCAGAGCCGATTTGAGACCTTGGATGATGGGAGGTCGCCAGACATGGTGCTGGAGTGGGGGGGGGGGCGGTTAGTAGGGAGGGGAGGGGGACGGAAGACCCAGCGGGTTGGAGGAGGGTAGGCAGGGAGAGGGAGTGGAGGGTCCGGGAAGAGGAGGAGGGAGGAGGAGGAGGCTGGAAGCGAAGCATGCGAGCGACACCCGCAAGATGTACCTCCAGGATCTCCGGCAACCATGATCATCCACCGGTGAACCGCTGGCAAGACTGTCATCCACCAGAAACACTGTCACCTACCATTAGTACCGTCATGCAGTAGCAGTTCATCTTCCATATCCACCAACACCGCTGTCAGCCACCAGCAACACTGTCAGCCACCAGCAAACGCTGCCGTTCGCATCCACAGCTGATCCACAGGCTCATCCTCCACACACCAAACCAGTTACTCGACCTGACACGTAAATTACTTTTCAACAGAAACATTATACTTTCATGTCCGCTAATGTGGGTCTGTTTGTGTGCATGTTTGTCTGTAATTTGGTGATTATGTTCTCGTACAGGTGGTTTGTGGGTGCCTCTGTACATATGTGGGTGCATATGCGTAAGTGTGTGTGTGTGTGTGTATCTTTTGACGAAGACTGGAGGAGAAGGGGTGGTCAAATTACCAGTTGCCTATCAATGCAGACTGTATATCTTTCTGAATAGTGTCTTGCAAACACTGGAAGAATTTGATGGAATGTCCATCTTCACGTATATCGTAGAAGAAAACGGAAATGGAATACATTCTCTGAGTTATATGTATAGCATACTTAATCCAGGACTTGTTCCCCAGCCTTCCAGAACTGGACTTTCTCTACTCTCCATCATCACAAAAGAATCCATTCTTCAAGAACATACAGAGCCCTTCCCCTACCTCCTTGACTTATAGCCTGAATCACAAAGAGTTCGAATCCATAAGAGGGAAAATAGATTCAAGCGAATCTTTTCCCGCAAACCCTTCAAAGCTAAAATCAAGAGGCTTTTATCTTCGTTTAATCAGTAGAATTTTCTTCAGGGAACTGTGTTGCAGGTCTTGGAGATTAATACAATAATCCCAGAAGGCAAATGCATCTTTCGATGCAGAACGTGTATCAAATTTTGCCGTGAAAATATGAGGGGAAAACACACCCCTGAGGGGTATGATTTCGTATCATTTTCCGTGGGGTCGCACGGGTATGTCCGCTGGCTTCCCCTGCAGATGAACTCGCTTCCCTCACCGACGTCAACTGAGTATTACCCTTTACTTACAGTGAAAACACCTTCCCCCCACCCTTGGCTTATCCCTGGGGTCGTATCAAAGTATGACCCTCGCGGGAGGGAAGAGAATAAAGTAATTGCGCTTCTTTTTAAGTGACGAAGAAAGATCAATTTAGGGGCGTCTATATATATCGCGAAGAGTGGGTGATATTGTGATATATGTTCGGATATATATATATATATATATATATATATATATATATATATATAT
>JAYMFT010172415.1:0-12203 GCA_038088735.1 Panulirus argus
GAGAGAGAGAAAAAAAAAGAAAGAGAGAGAGAGAGAGAGAGAGAGAGAGAGAGAGAGAGAGAGAGAGAGAGAGAGAGAGAGGCCGCCCCCTGGCCATAATGAGAGAGGAGAGCTTACCTTAAGACAGTACTCAGCTGGGTAATTACGGCACACACGCTCTGTACAAACTTGCTTGGGAGGTTATTAATGGTTATGGATGGGGAGGAGTTGGGGTCTTTGTTGTGTAAGACAGACACACCGGTATGGGAGGGAAACTGGAAGGGAAGGAGTGAGAAAGGGGGAAAAAAATGGATATAAATCTTTTAACACCTGAGGGAGGTGATGACGATGTTATCTGCTTAATGGCCTCCGTGGCGGAGTGGTTAACGTGTCTCACCGCGAGTCAGTAAGGGCCCCACCCGGAGTAGGGTGAGCGTGGGTTCGAATCCTTAGGCGCGGCAGTCGGCCCAAGCCCAAACCAGGGGTTGATTCTCCTCTCGGGGCTGGTCGATAATAAATACGTACCTGGCTTAGAATGGTGTGTGTGTGTGTGTTTGTGTATACACACGCGCAGAAGTAAATACATGGCACATACACACAAGGTTAAAAGGCGAAGAAACACAAGTGTAAAATTCTCCCCAAACTCATGCAGTATGTCTAACGGTGCACCAAAGTCATGCAGTATTTCTAATGCAGTAACGAGTACTGACAAAGGGGATAGACTTTATGCCACGAATCAACTTCGTATTATTTCACCCTCAGTCACAGTAATCCATTTCATTTTCAGAATAAAGTTTTCAAAAAAGAATTCAATTACAGGAGGACTGGGAACGGACTGGTCTAAGACAAAAAAGAAAGAGCATAAACTGACTTGGGGATTCAGAGCGTGGCTGTCAACGAAGACTTTCGTGTATCACGAAAGTACTCTCCCCTCTGATGTTCTCTAGTCAGGTGACAATGGACGAGGCTATCTACATCGACTTCACTCAAGTTCTTACGCGCAGTTCCGCACGAGAGACTAATACGAACAGGAGTAGCGTACGGTGTGAGGGGCACGGTACTGGACTGTATTGGTGCATGGCTAGCACACTGGAAACAGAGGAGTCTACGCTCGAGGTATGATATGAGTTCGAGGGTCCGGTAACTAGCGGGGTGCCTCAGGGCTCGGTCCTGGGCTATTGCCATTCATGTAATACGTCAACGACCTTAACGGAGATGACTAGAGAGAGCAGAGCACCTTTGCCGCTGACACCAAAGTCTACTGTATTGTTTAGTCGATGAAGAACACCTTGGAGACGGCAGGATCATCGTAAGTCACCGTCGCGAAATGAAAAATGGTTAATGATAATCACTGCGGACATGTGCAAAGCTCTGAACCTAGTACATATAAGAGGACATTTGGTGTGAGCGACGTACAACGAGGAAAATCAGGTCAAGTCAAGGCTTTTGGGATTATAATCATTAAAGATGTTGAGGCAAGAGAACAATGCTTTAATACAGGTAATAAAGCTAACAGGCTTATTGCTTTCATAGGTAGTAAAGTTAGTAACAGAAATGTAGTAATGTTACAAGAACACCTGGGATTACTTACAAATTTCTTAGGTTATGTAGTATGCTTGAGGTCATCATGGTACATGATGGATGTATATATTCCCTTGAGAGCTTACAGAGAAGGAGGACAATAACAGATCTACACAGAAATCATCTATATGATGGATGATTAGGAAACAGAGACCTGCACAGTCTTGAGTGGTCCACAATGGGAGGCGGTGGGGAGTGTGACACTGATATGGAAACAGAAAATGAGGATAAGGAAAACATGTATAATGAAACCAAAAATATCAATTCAAAACATAATGAACAAGACTGTGTTCGAGTCAGAGGTGTTTCACTTCGATATAAACATCCGCAGACATTGCTATAGGAACGGAACACTAGACGAAAGGGCTGAGGTGTTAGGTGAGGTCTGAAACCCTAACATCCTGGTGCGTTCCGAATACCTGTTCAGGTAAACGTATGACATCATGGCAGGGGCTGTCTCGTATGGGCCATCAGGTCGTCTGCAGTGTCCATTTTCTTTTTTAAGTCCTTCAAACGAAGAGGCTTGGATTGGACGGGGCATTAACGGGCGATACCGATAGCCACCCGTATAACATGGAGGGGATAAGATTCACCCAACACACTCAGTAACGTAAGTCATTCCCTCTAGCATTCCTTTCCTACCATTACCTACTGGTTCGTAAGTTGCATTCCAAGCACAACTTTATATATGACGATTTTATGCACTTTCCTCGCAGAAGGTGAAGTGTAGTTATGACGATTCCTGCAAGCCTCCTAGACCTGCCAACACACGATGAGTCGGTGCAACATTCATCGGAAAAATATACACAGATGTCATGCGGGAGGAGGAGTCCTCGTCGTCGTCTTCGTCATCGTAAGAGAGGTCCTCCTAACCCGTGACCACGTCTGGTTCTGGTAATGTCCCGAGACGACTGAGTTCATAACTCAATCTTCTCTTTTAAACTCTGTCATCAACAGCGGCTCACTGTAAACCATGTTTTCGTCATCATCCCTTATCAACGACTTCGGAGTTTCGTTAATATAATTTTCTCGCTTTTATGGATTATATTGCAAGATAAAAACTGCAATAAAGACCTGAGTTAATCTAGGAGACGCAATCTTCGGCGCTTGCCCGGTTTCAAGAGACGCAGGCACACTCAAGTCATTTTTTTCTTTCTTTTTACTTTGCAGAGGGTCCTGTGAGCGGATTCCCCTGGTTGGGTTACTTTGAAGCAGGCGAACCCCTCCTCCTTTTTTCTCCTGGAAGTCAGAACCCAGCCTCCCCCCCCCCCCACAACCGGCTAAGGGAGGGAGAGACAGAGAGAGAGAGGAGGTATGGTTGACTTTCACTATTTATCTCCACGTTTTCCCCTTACTTCAGCGACCTTTCTCGTTTTCTGCTCACTCAATTTATGGATTGATCAACTTACCTGGGAAAATAAAATAGAAATGTAATCATCGAAATTCCAACATTTATTTGGCCGAATCTTTGAGAAGAATAAATTCTCACTCTCCTGCAGGTGCGGGGATAAATAAACGCACAGGCCAAACTTCATCATCAAATCTTGAAGTGAACACTTAACAAAATCTTTTCGCGTGTCACTACAGCTGTCTCAGGGAACATGAGTGATTGCGAACGGCTTGCCTCGTATGGCGTGATCCGATCTATCCTCAAGCAAAGACTGGGTAAAGGAAAGATAAATGATCAACCATTTTAATATGTCGTTAAACCACTTCTCACTTTCGTTCGCGGGGTTTCATAATATTACCCTTTGTTATCACTATCGTGGTACACGAATCTGTCTTTAGATCATATGAACTTTGGCCTGCACCTCCTCTCCTCCTTAACCCCCACCCTACACGAAAGTTTTTCTACGATAGGCTCGGCACGGCTCTGCTCGGCTAGGCTAGACTAGACTAGGCTAGGTTAATATGTTAAATATGTAGATGATATGACATTAGCCGAAATAGTTGATGTTCAACACAATATAATATTTACAATGTAAGACACATTGAATAATTTTACAAGAGAGAGCAGTCATGTCAGATTGCCTCCAAAGCCACAAAAGTGTGAAGTTATGATAATCAGTTCATCAAAAAGACCAATAGTGTACCCACAATTAACTTTAAACAATTGCAATCTACCGATAGCGCACAAATGGAAACTCCTCGGTGTATATATTAATAATGAATTAAGTTGGAATGATCACATAGATTATTTAACAAAGAAGACTAACAATTGTATATTTATATTATATAGAGCACGTCAACTTAGCTTCGGCAGGGAGGCAATGCTAACACTTTACATATGATTTATCAGAACAACATTAGAATATGTGGCCCCAGTGTGGCACCCAGGCTTGACCCGAACACAACATAATCAATTAGAACGCATCCAAATAAGGGGCTTCAAAATAATCCTTGGTTGAAACTATAATATGTACGAAAGAGCTTTAGAATTACTCAGATGTGAATCGTTGTACAGCAGGCGGGAGGAGTTAACACTAAGGTTTGGAAAGGGTCTTCTGAATTCGAGGTCTCACAGACGCATGTTACCGCAGACTTTGTATGACATACACGGCAGGGACACAAGCAAAGGCTCACAATTACTACGTGCTATTAGATGCAGAACTACACGGTATCAGAATTCCAGTATCCCATATACTGTATCAAAACCACACAGAACTCCTCATGATGTCTCATTTTAACAATTCGTTTCTGTATATGCAGACTAATACAGTATTTTGACATTTTTAGCATTGATAGTCCTTTTAAAGAGACTTGATTGTTCTTAATATGTTTTATTTGTTCTTAGTTTATTCTTCTTATCTTTTATTTTTCTAAATTTTTGTAATTTTATGGATAAATCCAATTTCAATTCAAACTAGTTATTATAAACCAAGACATTATCTTTTATATTGAATCATTCAATGTATAACTTTCTAGGTCAATACACCATTTGTTATATTTATTATATTATTATATTATAAGGTGACGTTAGGCTACGTTAGGCTACATTAGTTTTGCCATGACTTTCATATCACACAGAAAGACAAAGGCAGGACTCCACCTGCCCACGACCAGTGACGCGCCCATCCCACCCACATCAGCTGTGGGCGTCCACACTGCACGCCCGAAAGCACCACCTACCCAGCACGCCCGCCACCCGTGGGCGTCCACCCAGCACGCCCACTTCTCTTACTGAAGCGGCAGCCTACGCCCTGGGCGGACCCCTACCTCATATCAGCTCCGTGTAGTAATGTGTGTGTGTGTGTGTGAGTGTGTATTCAGAAAGGCAGGTAGATGATAGATAGACATACAGACAGACATGCGATTCAAAAGACATAGAAAGGCACAGACAAATATACGGACATATAAAAAGATAGATTGGTCAACAGATAAAATCTACTGCTTCCCTCAGACAAGAGGCAGCCCATGCCACAGGTCTTCACAGTAAGTGCGGATGGCCGCTGCCTCGTGTGCGGATAATTTCTGCCGTACGTGCGGATACCCCGTGCCTCCGGTACCCGCAGCCGCACGAGCGGACGAGTAACCCAAGGTGTCACGTGCGGGTAGCCGCTGCGCCGCAGTAAATAACACGGGTCGGGCGACGGTGACGTCAGAGTATAATGAGTTAGTGGTAAAAACGGCACAAGTGACCCCGGAGCGGGAGCGGTATTCCGTGTTCCCTCTCGTTGAGTGGGCCAGCACTGTCCTGCCCCGAGGTAACAGATGGGGCCCGTGGCGTGGCATTCTCTTGACCCCAGAACGCAGCGGCGGGGCCTAGCGCTGTCTTGCCCCGAGATAACAGATGGGCGGGTGGCGTAGCATCGTCTTGCCCCCCGCCCGCAGCAAGCAGGGTGGACAATGGCACTGTTTTACCGCCAGGAGTCCGGAGGGCCCGTGTGTGCGTGTGTATATGTACGTATATACGTGTATGTACGTGTACGTGTGTGTGTATACTTGTGTGAGTACAAATGTGTGCACGTCTGTGTACGCGTGCGTGTGTGTACATGTATGTACTTGTGTGTACATGAGTGTGCACGTGTGTATACGTATGTGTGCGTGTGTATGCGTATACGTGTGTGTGTGTGTGTATGTGGATGTACATGTGTGTACATGAGTGTACATGTGTGTGTACGTGTGTGCGTGTGTGTGCGTATACGTGTGTGTGTGTGTGTGTGTGTGTGTGTGTGTGTGAAGATCCCTCTTGCCCCTTAAACACTGAAAAGGAGAGTGGTATAGCAGACTCCTGCTCCTGGTGAGCGACGTATAGCCTGCTCTTACCCCCAAAACGCGCACACACACACACACACACACACACAAACACGCACACACTGGAACCGGCATAACACTTTCTTCTCCAACATAAACTAGTGAGGCAAATCCCGTGGCATAGCCCTGTCTTCTCCCAGGCCACGCACGCTCGAGTGGGCATGTTGCGCACTTTCTTCCCCTCCACGCGCGCGCGAGAGAGGTCTCTAAGGGTCAACCCAGTGTATCACTGTCTTGCCGCCCCACCGACCCGCCCTACCAACGGGAGGCGGTTTGAGTGGCGCCACACTATTTTGCCCCCGAGGCTCGAACCGCCACCGTGTGTAGCACTCTCTTCCCGCCCCCCTCACACAGATGGACGGGTGACACGCCACACTCAGCTGAGCCCCAGCCTTCCAGCGGAGGGTCCGCGTTGCACTGTCTTCCCCCCTCGCTCTGCCCCAGCCAGTAATGGTCTATTGGCACGACTAACTGGGTACTGCACGCAGAGGAGAGAGAGAGAGAGAGAGAGAGAGAGGGAGAGAGGGAGGGAGAGAATAGAGACAGATATAATCCCCCCCCCAGGAGCATGGCGGCTATCAACAGACACATACCTCCTCAAAAGAGGAGTAAACACAAACCAGACCTCAGCACACTGCTCGCCAGTTACCGACCAACGTGTCGTCCGAAATGCTCGAGCCGCGTTTTCAGCTGCAGAGCCTCGATGGAACGGGACGGACGACGAGAGGGGAAAACGTGCCGAATAATACTGAAAAGTATCATTCACTCTTGGACACACACACACACACACACATAATCTTTCGTATCCTAAACTGAGTGATACTTCCCAGTTTCGTGCGGTCTTGTTTCGTGCACTGGGGGACTTTTACATTTAAAAATTTCGGACGACACACGTTGGTAACCCTGGGGCCCCCAGGGCTGTGTGTTGTTTACCTCTTGGGGGGAGAGGAGGAGGAGGAGGAGGAGGAGAGTTTGCTGGGTTTGTTTACCTTATGAAGAGGCTTGCCCACTGGAAGAGTCACATGTGCGGTGAAAATACTGTGGAGTGAGCTGGGTGCAAAGGAGGGCGTAAATAATTCATTCATTGTTCCCCCATCCTTGTAAACAGTTCTCTAATTACGTAACCAGTCGTATGACTCAATCACTCAGGCCCATCCCAGTCCCTGGACCTCTTTGTACACTCTGTATCTTCTTCTATGCCAGTGTATGACACACTCGCCTCCCTTGAGGCAAATATCAGATGTACCGACGCCCCTGCCAGCCACAGTTAATAATAATAATAATAATAATAATAATAATAATAATAATAATAAAAATAATAACAATAATAACAATAATGATAATAATAATCACTACTTAGCCGTTTCCCTCGTAGCGAGATAGCGCCAGGATCAGACATACTGTTAACATGAACTCTTTAGCAATCATGTACCGAGACCATAGCCTCCCACTCCACAGACCTTTACGCGGTTCCCCTACATGCCCTGATTCAGGCCATCGAGAGCACGTCGCCCCTTGTATGCCACATCGCTCCAATTCATTCTATCCTACGCACACTTCTCTCTCAATAACTCAGACAAAGACTCTTTCCATTCCATCCCTCTATCTCCCCTCCGTAGTCTCTCTCTCTCCATCTCCCCTTAATCCCTTCACTTGAGACACATATCCTCTCAGTCAGCGTCTCTTCACTCATCCTTCCAAACGTCCAAACCATTTTACCACTCCGCCTTCAGCTCTCTCTCATTCATGGCTTTTGAAACCCAACTGTTCAAGGCTACTTCTCCTCTACTTCATCAGATCTCCAACTATAATCTACACCATCGTTTCTGTTGCAAAGGCGGACGGCGTTTGTGATTACCGCAGGATAGAAACACACATACTGCCGGCCTTATTTTGGAGACATGCGACTCTGCAACTTCTCTTTTATGTTTCAAATATTTCCCCTCAATTCTTCTAAAGACAACTCCTCTATTTGACCTCATATCAAGAAGCATCGCTCTCTTCATACCCACACGCTGAAATCCTCTAAGCAGTGGATCTTAATGTACATTTCAAGGACTGCTTACGCTCTCTACCCGTCATCATCACGGTGAAGTCGAGGTCCTTTCTTTTATCTCAACGACTTGGAATTAATAGCTATGCAACACACACGAGTTCCCACCAAGAGGCTGGGGCCTAATGAGACAATAGGGGTCGGGTCAGGGTTGGAAGATTGTTGGAATGAACAACTGGGAAGGGGCTGGGGCTAGCGAGACAGTAGGGGGTGAGTGCGGATTGGAAGCTTGGTGGACTGAGCAGCCTGGAAGGGACTGAGGCCTAGTATGGTGGTGGGAGAGGGTTGGAAACGAGGCTAATGTGCGTGAGTACGGTCTTGGTTCTGACGACGGCGATGTGGTTGCCGATGGTCCAGTTTTCGGAGGCTGTTGCAACTGTTCTGGAAGGCGATGTAATCGGGAGAGCTGTTGTCATCGCTTATATACCAGCGGCAAAGTTGATGACTTTCATAATGAATGCGTTTTAGGCTGACTGAGCTGAAGCACACGTTGGCCACGGCGGGCATACTTGGGGTACAACGCGCCGGGGAAAGTGGGCACGAGCCTCCGCCCCGCTGCCGTGACTCGCCTATCCCGGTGATGTCATCAGATACGGCCGTCGCAGCCAATCTTGTACGCTGATTATGGTCATCGCCAGTGATCGACTGCGTCCAGAGTGTTCCACCTTTACTGACCCTTCTTGGTCAGCTGCCAAGGCATCAGGATCGAGAGACTGGAACCTGTGAACAGATTCTCCAAAACCACATTCCTGCCATCAACGATCACGGTGTGTGTGTGTGTGTGTGTGGGAGGCGCCATCCACTCCTCTAGCTTCATACAACTCCACTAAAATTTTTAGACAGTGGAGTGATGTGGAGGCCTGTAGTCTCACTTTTAACGGGCTTTGATAATACCAAAAGAGGGATGTTCTCTGAACCATTCTATTAACATCTGATAACTAATCTCTCATATTTACAACGCTATGACTGAGAAAACGAATGTGTATTTCGATGCGGGAGCTTAAGATTACAGCAGGATGTTTTAGTTCTCTAGAGCCACATGCTAAGAACGGGAACAAGCTTTGGACCAACCCTGGTGTCAAAGCAAGTCATTCAAGAACTTAAATAAAGCGAAACACCCGTACATTACTACTACATGTGCACCATCCAGCCAGCGGTACAAGAGTCAAGGAAAAAGATGAGTCTCCCGCCAGAGGTGAAACCGAATACGTATTCCTCAGATGCTATCAATTCCACATGCAGTCCTTTCCTCTCCGGGTACTGCATATGGAGGAACACCGTACCGTTAGCCTCCCGAGCACTGTACCGTCAGCCTTCGGAGCACAGTACCGCAAACTCCAAGAGCATCGTACCGTTAGCCTCAAGAGTACCCCACCGTTAGCCTTATGAGCACCGAACCGTTAACCTCCACAACACCGCATAATAATAATGATAGTAATAATAATAATAACAATAATAATAATAATAATAATAATAATAATAATAATAATGATAACAATAACAATAACAACAACAATAATAATAATAATAATTATAATAATAATAATAATAATAATAACAATATTAATAAATTACGTGCTTTACTGTGTGTAAACACAACGCATTGGATCTGCAAGCGCAGGTTGTGTGTGAGGCAAATGTGACAACTTGTGGTCAATAATCAGCCCCCTTCCCGCGTGGCCCCACACCAGCCTGTCATCAATAATCATTTACAGAATTAGATACAAAGGGGAAACAAAAAAAAACTACGAAGCAATTTTCCTTTTTCTATAATGTGTTTTCAGCAAAATCACTAGCATCAGGCTAGATGCATTTTTAACGATATAACAGGTTTTACATATTCAATTCCTCCGTTCCGTGTTCTTCTGTGTTGTCTAAGACATTTAGAAAAAGTGTGTGTTTGTGTGTGTGTGTGTTGACTGAAACGCTAGTGACACCACCTTTCTACCGAAGTCTGATGAAATGTTCATACCCAACTGAAGTTGAACGCTGGAACCTGGAATCACGACAGAACTCCGAAAATAAAACTTAAAAGTATTCTATTCTGGCTCTAATTCCGGGATATGTCTATTCTTGGCTCCGTGAGATACACTTCCTCTGACTAACTTTCTTGGAAACTTGGAGCGATGTGTCAGGTGTGTGACATATATTTCATGCCCTTCCAGACGCTGGCTCTGTCAACAAGCCGATACAAACCTTGTGTGAATATAACACGAAATTTAATAAAAGCTTAAAACGCTCACGAGAAGTGCATAGGCTTTTTTTTTTTTTTAACCGTTTGTTCAACACATCATACAAGAATTTTCATCTAACTAAAACAGATCATAAATACGAACCAATTTCTTTTTCTCTGTCTCAAATAAAAAACTTTAGAAATCCGGGAATGAAATGAATTACTCGGAAAATTTACGACTGTCCGTGAGTACAGGTGTCAAAGCGCCCTTTCGCTGACCTTTGGCAGACTTATATAGTAGTCTTCAGAGAAAAGAAAACGACGATGTGGGAAAACCGAGAACTAACACACGCGCCCTAACTTTTCTGAACTGCCAACCAATTAACATCAAAGAACATGGGATTCCTTTAACGTTAACAACTTTTCACATTACCGACACACACACACACACACACACACACAAAGACCGGCAAAGGAATACAAGAAGGGAGACCACTCGGTCTGGTTTACAGTTCACTATGTCAGTACATTTAATGCTGGGCGCAACGGTACCTCGACCTGCGTCGTACCGTCGTGTTGTGAAGGGCGTACCGTCGTGGTAAGAGGATCGCACCGTCGTGTTTGTGGCGGGCGTACCGTCGTGGCAAGAGGATCGTACCGTCGTGCTGTGAAGGGCGTACCGTCATGGCAAGAGGATCGTACCGTCGTGCTGTGAAGGGCGTACCGTCGTGGTAAGAGGATCGCACCGTCGTGTTTGTGGAGGGGAGATGAACCATTGCGGTGGGGGAGTCATAACGTGAGCTGCTGCTGCTGCTGCTGCTGGCGACGCCGCGTCACTGGCCGCTAGATACAAGTTCAAGGTCCTGAGTCAAGTTCAACTGGCCGCTAGATACAAGTTCAAGGTCCTGAGTCAAGTTCAAAGTATCTGACTTGAACTTCAAGAAACATTTATGAAGCGTTTCCCAAATGCGCGTTCGGTTACCAGAGGAGGGAGTTAAAAGAAAAAAAAGCTGTGGGGGAACATTCATTAACGAAGATATGCACGTAAACACTTCTCTATAATAATACACTCGAACGGCAGGAGTTCGACTCTTCTCGAGGGCCTCGTTTCCCTTGTGGTACCACCGGAGCTCCATCTTCTTACTCCGTCTCCCTTACCCATTTTCTAACTCTCTCTCTCTCTCTCTCTCTCTCTCTCTCATCCCGCCTCCCGCCTCTTCCCTCCTCCAACGAGTCCCTACAAAAAACATTGCCTTACCCTATTTCCCCTTCGCCTCTCTGCCCTTTCTATCTCATGGTTCCTCCCCCGTCTTCGTTCCGCTGCATCCCTTCCCTCACTCCCGCCTCACCGCTCCTCCCTCCCCAAGCCTCCCTCCTTCCCCACCACACCACCACCACCACTCCCCCGCCCGGCTCCCAACCAAGCCCCCCCCCCTCCCTACCCCCAGGCCCCCCGCCATTACCCACAACAATTTCGGCCAGGCCCCAGCGGTCGCCAAAATAGTAGCCTAAGATCCCCGCAACGACCAGCTACCACCACCACCACCACCACCACTCGCCCCCACCCCAGGAATGTCGCCGCGCTGGGGGAGTGTTAGAGACGGGGGGGGGGGCTGAGGGGCCCGAGGGTGGGTTGGGAGAGGAAGCATGAGATGTGGGGGCAGGGGGGAGGAGGGGAAACAACTAAGAGGGGGTAGTGAGGGAGTGCAGCAGTTCTGGGGGGAAGGCGATCATGTCAGTCCGATGTCTCTTGTTTTAGTCTTCACAAATTACTTGAATTCTGCGTGTGTGTGTGTGTGTGTGTGAGAATGAGAGAGAGAGAGAGAGAGAGAGAGACTTTACGTACCTGAATCATGTGTGTGTGTGTGAGAGAGAGAGAGAAAGAGAGAGAGAGAGAGAGAGATTTTACGTACCTGAGACCTGTTTGTGTGTGTGTGTGTGTGTGTCCACCAGCTTGTGCGTTGAGGGAGAGCTTGTACAATCGTCACTCTTCCCCACCTCTTAAAACTCACATTCGTGTCGTGCCAACTTTTAAGTCGAGTTCCTGAGTGCATGAATAAATCTGGTCCTTTAAGAAAACAACTAAGCGACCTTGCCAGGATTCGAACCTGGAATCTTCTGATCCGTAGTCAGACGCGTTATCCGTTGCGCCACAAGGCCTTG
>JAYMFT010172426.1:0-12202 GCA_038088735.1 Panulirus argus
GTCAAAAAAGCTGTACAGTTAAGACTGAGGGACCAGTGGATAGCAACTTGGCGTAGCAACCTTGCAACAAAATCTTTTTATGTAATAACTATAGGATGTTTAAATTAGACTACGGTATGGAATGTTGCATTGTAAAACTGCAGAAGACCAGCCGCATATTATTCACAAAGCTGAGAACTCTTAATAATAAGTTGCCTGTTAATGTTGGTAGACATCATGGTGTAAGTAGAGAAGACTGACTTTGCAGTAAATGTGACATGGGGGGTTGTAGGTGATGAATACCAAGTTCTCTTTGACTGCATTGTTAGGGACATTGTGAGATTAAGGGGTATGTATTTGTCAAATTATTTTACACATTGGCTAACTTACTTTAAATATATTTTGTTGATGCAAAGCACAAACATGAAGGTTCTTCAAGATTTGTCTTTGCTCTTGAAGTCAGTTTTGAATATGTTTAGATAAGTATTGAGTTGATTAGGTAATTCTTTCTTCATTGGTAATTATCTGTAATCTTGAGACAAATTTTTACTTGTAAACTTTTGCTTATATTTTTTTGGTAATAATATCCGTTGTGTTTACTAATCACACTGTTGAATTCGCTCGTCAAAGTCTGTACGAGCTGTGCTCCATACTCTTTTATAAAGTCTGAGCTACTAAATAAATTCAATTCAATTTGTAGAGTAACATTTTTAAATTTCAGCAACATTTATAAAATATATGGATAAGCACGCAACCATCCCTTTAAAAACTGTCAAGAAAATTTTAACTGAATTCTTTAACTCTTTTTTTTCAAACACTTCATAAATAACACTTTCAGTATCTTATTAATCATGTAATATTTATGGATGAATACGTCATCATCCCTTAAAAAATTTACTGTACTATACGAAAAATTCTTAATTTATACCTGAAATTTTTATTTATATAAAGTAAATATCAAGTTTTCAAATCCTGTATAATTATTTATGTAAGCATTTTAATTCAAATGTTATATGTACATTATTTTTAGCTTAAAATATTGTTTTTATAAAAAATCTCAATTGTTCCTTCTTTTTTTACTAAAGTTACATACATAATTATTAAAAATATGATAATTTACACCTCTGGACCAACTTAAATACCTAGTCTGATAATGATATTTTTCAAATATATTCCACCTCATTCAGTACTTCTAACTTAAAAAAGAATCTTATGAATTTGTACCCATTAGCTAGAGGATTACATTACCTGAATATAACTGAAATATAAAAATTTCTCGAATATAATTTTTCAATGCATTCCACAATAACAAAAATTTAAATTCACAAACATGAATTCTCAGTAGTAAGTGGTATGAAATGATGCTATGTAGACAAATATATTTCTTCATATCCGTTATTTCAAGTAAAAGGATAATATTTCAAGAAATTTTACGTTAACTAATATTGAAGAGAACCATAAGACAGCCCATGAGTACAAAGAAAACGACGCCAATGTAGGTATACTATAGAAAATATTGGCAAAGATCTGGGGAAATATTCGGATGACAATACTTGCTGGTATTTTGAAGAGAATTCGTTGTTTCAACATTTTCACACAACCATCTTAAGAAGTGTTGATGTTAATTGAGAAATCAATTTAAGGAAAGGCTCGTAAATGAATTAATTTTTGGAACAGAATTAGGTTAATATTTGTGTGTGTGTGTGTGTGTGTGTGTTTGTAAAGATTCATCAAGTATGACATGTGTTCCTGTCAATGACAGCCCGTTTCCGAATATGCCAATACTGGCACAGGCCGACCCGTGTGTACCTGTATTGTTTGTGGGCTCTTAGGTCGATGTGTGTATTGTGTGCACTGTGATGAACTGCTTCATCCTAAACTAAATGAGTTATCAATTCGATGTGTAAATTGAGTTAACGAAATACAATGGTCCATATGAAACAAGTCACACCCAAAAATTACAACATGGTCCACATGCATTGTGTGTATGTGGTCTTAGGATCATCCTCAACAACACCCGAAGAAGGCGCTGAAAGATTTTTGGGTTAGTGGATATAAGTTGATGATGTCGGACCCACTGACCTTAGCAAGAATTTGTCTGCCTTCCAAGAACACCCCCCCCCCTACACCCTGATGCAGGCGAAGCCTACCTCCCTTATGCGGTGCTCCACCACCTACAGGCATTATCATCCTTCTTATGGCGTGAATGACGCTTCCTCCTCCTGGCCCTTCTGAGCATTCGAGTCATAACTCACATCTCGTCAAGTATCACTCTGAAAACTGGCTATGAATCAGAGAATTGAATTGGATGTGCTGAAGTCGACTTAGTTATATGGAGAGGATGTATGAAGAGAGACTGCGTCAGAAGTGTAGGAAGAGTGAATGAGGAAAACCAAGAAAAGGATATGGAGGGATGGAGAGAAGGATAATCGGAGTTATCACAACCTAAACTTGCAATAGGAGGTTGAGAGGCGTGCAAACGATAGAGAGAACGAGAGCAATTTGGTACATAGGGGGCGATGTGCTTCAGTGGACTGAACCTGGGCACATGAAGTCTGAGGAAAATACGGAAAGATGTATTTACGAAAGCCGTCCGTTCGTCAAGTGGTCTCAGTGTTGCATAATTCTTTAAAATTTCAAGCCCATTTGGTTTCCCGTAGGCACGGCGCTGCTGGCGACTGGAGGGGAGGATGTGGAGGCGAGTATCCTTTAACAACATATGATTTTGTCCTTCAGTGTCAGTTTTATCACTTTAACATCATCGCTTAACAATATCCAATCTCGTCACACTAATCACTTTTTCAGCTGAAAATACAACAGAAATATGTGAATACCTCAGTACGTAAAGACGCGCCACCTAAGATTCTTATTAATCTAAACCGGATTTGTGAAGCACTTTCACAATTTGTGTCAAAAAAAAAATCATCATAGCGAGAGGAATAAGAATAACCCAAAGGGCAAATGAAAGAACGACTCCCTTTTCACTTGAAAATAAACCTTTTTTGAAATCTGCAACTCTGACTCCTTCAGAGACATAGACTGGGCTCTTGTTAATGACATCCCGTTCTCGGGTGTGTCGTTACTGGCACGGGTCTGGTATGCGTGCGTGCTCAAGGTGCCATTATTGGAGTTGAGAAATTCTTTGCCCAGAGAGATTTTGTCGCTAATGGTACAGTCCCGTCAAAACTTTTCACTACCCTTGTAACATCCGCCTACAACGGTAAAACACGTTAATACCTAATCACTGTCATTAAAAGGCTGTATATTCGTCAAGAGACGAAAAGGAGTAGGCTCGTCGAGGGCCTTTTCCCCTCCAAATGATTCCATCATTTCCCTGCTCCTGCGTGGAGTGCAGCCTCGAATCTGCAACGAGCAGCCCCAGTCTCGACGAGGTAATTCTAATAATAACAGACGAGTGACTTTAGGAGATAATCTTCCTCGTCTAGCTCTTTCCTCCGTTCCTTCACTTGGAAAGAAATGATACAGGAGGGAAGGACTATACGCGCGACTCCCGAATCCTCATCCGCCCCTCTTAGTCGCCTTCAAAGAATCATATAATCTTGTTCATGGAACGTGAGGCTTGCACTATCGCCCCGAACCTAACAATGATTATGAAATATTTTCTTTTGGACGAATGCGCATCCTTCCAAAAACCCAATACAATACAGGTACAGTATTTCATACTGCATATTATATAAAAAATGTATATTCGAGGTTTATTGTGCATTAAATACATTCATACATATGGACAACAGTGCATACATACAGCACATAAATGTATAAAATACACAAAGCGGACACCAGCCCGCAGGTGGGGAGGAGTGTCCAGTTGGTGGGTCGCGCGGAGGTGGGGCGAGATGTGCTGCTCGCCGGTTTGGGGCGTCTGTGTTGAGGTGGTAACTTACCGCGGCGTAATGGAACATCTATTTTCACATTTGATTTAATTATCTATGTAAGCGTTGATATAAACCTAGTTACGGTGAGTGTACTACTAACTTCTGCTTCTTACGAATATATTTCGTGTTTTTTCGGTATTTGATAAAAATGTATAAAACTATATACTAATTTTTAGACAAACAGTACACTTCACTGATGAGCAACTAAAAAAAATCCTCAAGATTTTGAATTGACATATTCGACTTTTTCAAATCAGTGGTTCTAAACCTTCGTCCTTTAATAACAATGAAATATCAGAATGGCATGCCGATAGAAAAAAAAAATATATAATGCTTATCAGATAACAACGACACATAAATCATAATCATGTGGGCAAAAGGAAAACTGACTTCCTCATAAGCAACGGTAGTATTATCAAATGATTCTAGATTTTCTTTAGGAAAAACTATGAAACTGTGTTATACATCTGATTTTGATAAACCTGAATTGTAAAGCCACATTTAAAAAAACAATTTTAACTTGAAAACTTTCTGCAAGCAAAATCGTGTTCAATCTTCGTTGTCTAGCTTGAGAAATGACATAGGATGGAGGGAGTATTTATTAGTTAGCTACCAATGTTAGAAGGCGATTTCAAACATACATTCGAAATGAACAAAAGCTTTGTGACAACCTTGATCTGAGCATCTTTTCATGGCATAGTAATCCGATTTCACTCCAAGCATTGGGTGCGAATTCAAATTGGGGGGGGGGGGACATTTTACTTTAAATGAAGCAATGTACTTATTTTTCCAAAAGAATCAATAATATATATATGCTGATTTTAAAGTTCAATACTGAATTTTTCTCTGCCTCCATGAATCTAAAGATTCCAGGTATTTTCCCTTTGTCTGATCTCTTCTAATATCACATATTACTACAAAAATATTCAGTGGTCTGTCGCTGTCCTGTCATTTATACTTCCGACGTGATATCTAGGTTTATCAAGTATCAGGATCATTAATGTCATCCATGTTGTTTAATAAAAATCCAACTGAATAAAACTTGGGACACCGTCTCTAGATTTCTGAGATGATTCTAAGATCCAACTGTGTACAGAAATCTGTTGCATAAATGATTTTCTGTAAAGAAAATTATGCAGCCTTCACTAATAAAAGGTAAGTATCAATTTCTTGGGATCTTATCTAGTTGTCCAACTGTTCCGAAGACTCAAAAAAAGGGATGTCTAAATAGCATGAAATGTTTAGGCATAGCCGAGAGAAAACGGCAAGATTGTTTAGGAGGAAAACGAACAATGTAAATTTGTAATGAGAAATAAATATATATAATACTGCTATATTCAAACAAAGCGGCCCATTGTTTGAAAGTAAAAGTTTCTTTAACCTATCAACCGAGTCAAAATGACTGGATAAAGAGTCTAATTTAAGGAAGATCTAATTTCATTCAGGTATACTTAATCACCCAAGTACGTAAACTCACGTTTTAAGACTTGTCATGGTATTAATCATTACTGTTCAAAGCAGCATGTAAGCATTAATAAAACTTAATTTCATAAATCATAATATTATCAAGAATAAAAGCTATTTATTTAACTGAAAATGATCACATAGGTATCTGAAGAATTTTAGAAATTCTAATATTTCTCATACAAACTAAAACTTCTTACAAAATGACCTGTAATCGAATAAAATGCCTTTAAACTAAATTGTACAGTACAGTATATTTCTTGAGGGATGAAAGCGTTTTCATCCTATCATACCTGTGACACTAATTAATGGAAAAAGATAAGGAAATAAGAGAATTTTTGGACTCCAAATGTGCTTCTATTAACCGTAAAACATTTGTGTGGAGGCCTTACCAGCTGCTTGATGTGATAACATTGGTCTACATATAACACTAAGAAACAAATATAAGTATATACCCGATTTTATGTTCATTCCTAAAATGACATTAAACATTTTCATGACAAAGTCATATTGAGTCAACATGTCCATCAAAACTGAGTAGTAGTCTGGTTATAATTTTTTTCTGCAGTGTGTCGTATATACTGCATGAATCTATACCCTCTGCAATTGTATCCTGCATCGACATTCCTTCTCAAATCTAGCAAGTAAACTACCCAATTCAGAAGGTCAACGAAGCAACGATGTCGTCCCTGTCGTGAATGTTTAGATGTCAAAAGACATCAATCAAATCTGAAATATGTAAATCGTTTGGGGTTGAGAAAGGCTGCCACTCTGATATCACTCCAGTGGAACACCACTACCGATATCCTACCATGTTGGGTGATTACGACTGTTCTCTACAGTGGGACACGTGCCCAAATTCCAAAAGGTTAATTAGCACATCGTACCCAAAATTCATCGTCTGAGAAAATCAGCTATCAGCGTGTTAGAAGCTTTCTGCTTTGTTTTCGTCTGTATTTACATGTACAGTTCAGCTCTTCTATATATCACGTTACTTGCATCTTTTGTGGCAAAAGTAATTGGACTGGACAGGAAAATATATTCATGGGGATAGATAATGTACCATGCCTTTTACACGACCCGTGGATAAAAATGAGTGACCGAAACACAATACCATACCTAACCTAACCTAGCCTCTACTTAACCACTAGTTAAGTCAATTTCAGATGGCCCTTTAGGAACAATAATTACCTCGACAAATATTGGTATAACATTCATTAATGTAATAACATAAAAGGGAAAAGAAATTATTAAACTCACCTGTAAAACACCTTCTCTCTTGATGGTTTTGCTGACTTGTTTGGTCTCATGGCCGTCACAAACACGTGTTAATGCTGTCCCAAACGATGTAGCAGTTACCTTATTCACTGGTTAACACTAATACCAAAAAAAAAAAAAAAATCACAATAATGTCGTCTCCTTATCACACGTCTCTGTGAACTCGCTGTTGAGTTTTGAGCGACTTGGGCAGACGACGCGGTCGTTGGCCTTACCCTGTGAATAGTTGTCAATTACTCTTTACAAATCATTTCCCCAAAAAGCACATGTAACTGACATTAAGATATGGCGTACAAAACTTCTACTCACGCAAATATTTGCTGTATTGAAATGGGGATTTTAGTTGAGAATGTTAAAAAGATTTCTAAGAGAGGGTGAGGGCTTTATCCATACAATTTCTCACTTCGCATTTTTGTATTTGTTAGCAAAACCTGTATGACTAGTTATTCTTTTACTTCCGAGAACGTGCTGTCACTGACATGTGCCAGTGTCATGCCTGGATTGTAGTAAATCTTTACATGCACGCATACACATTTGAGGGATTGTGGATCAAATTGATAATGCTTTCCAATCCTTACTTGCACTATCTTCGGGAAGCAACTGGTGAACTGTACTTTTTTTCATAAAAACCACGTAACATTCGTTTTGCTAAAGATGGAAAGAAACTCCTAAGTTTAAATTAATCAACTATTGTCCCAGATTAAGGGAGAGTTAAGATGGTTACTGCACACAATGTATTTGACAAGCAGACTAAAATTGAGTGTTAGCATTTCTGATATATATATATATATATATATATATATATATATATATATATATATATATATATATATAAAGTACATAAGATGTAAGTAAAACCACAAGGAAACGGAAAATTCGTTTAACACTTTGTCATGACTGGTTACAGAGGAGAACCAGAAAATAATACCCCAAATGCCATTGAGCTGGGCAGGAACATGTGTCAAGAGACAGTTGACAGTATTAAGGCACGGGTCATCCTGGACAATCCAACCTCTCTCAAGTTACCCTACATTCTGGAAAACATATTTACAAACTTCATAACTTCAGGAAACTATATACGTTGTATATTAATGTAACAGTGGAATGGCTTTCATGATTCATTTTTCTCTAATATAAGACATTTATAGATTCATTTTTCTCTAGCATAAGACATTTGTAGGATGAAAACGCTTTCATCCCTCAAGAAATGTACTGTACTGTACAATTTTGTTTCTTAACATTGCAACCAATTAGTGGAGATATTTAATCTATATCAAAAATATAAAGTTCTAAGAACTACTCTGGTCATTTATGTTCATAGTTTTTAGAACTTTTTGCATTCATATCTTTAGCAAATACGCTTATAAAAAATTAAGTTCTTGAAATACATGCTTATTTCATTAATACTGTTAACTCGCATTAATTGTGCATAGTCTTAAAACCTGAGTTTATGAAGTAAATTTATCATTTAGAGGCAGTTTAGCTTCTTGTAAATTCGTATCAAACTTGATTCTAACATGATAGGTACAATAAATTTCTACGTTTTAACTAGTGAGGTGTCATTTTTGAATACTGTGAATCATGGAAATTCTTTTTTTGTATAAATTTTTCCATATCTAGACTAACAAAAATTATTACCGTTCTCTCTAATCTGGGACGGAAACTGACTTATTTCTAAGTGTCGCAGTTTGTTACGTAAAGTTTCGGAAAGACTTAGCTTAGCGTAGCCTCCTGTCAATGACAGGCAGGTCTCGGGTATGTCATTTACTGGCACAAGTCAAGCATGTCTGCTTGGGGTGCCGTTTCTGGCACATGGAGGCCTACGGGTAGTTGTACTGTAGTGAACTCTGGGGTGTGTGTGTGAGTGTGTGTGTGTGTATGTGGTGTAAAAGATGATTTATTGCTTCATTCCGAATAAATTTAATTATGGTGATACAGTTTCAGTTAAAAACAATTGTTTTTTAGAGTTAAGAGCACATAGATCACTTGATAATATTCCAAAATAACTAAGTTAACTACTTACTAGTGAAACATGCACAAATACTATGTTAACTATTTACGAGTGATGCATGCACAAATTTCTGTCAAATTATAAAGGTAATTTAAAGACAATCTAATGTATTTGTCTTTTACATTTGGGTATGAGAGGTTGTGTGCAACTGGCAGCTTCAAGAGCTGGTACAGAAGTCATGTAATTTTTTGTGACTGTACCAACACATCCCGACTACACTATTTTCTAGAATTCACAGCTAAATGTGCTCTAAGAAAGAGCACAGAGTAGCAGGTTAAGAAAAGCTCAGCTAAGGTGCATCAGCTTAACCCTAACCTTTGATGTGTCAACAAACATTTTGAATTTGAATTTGAACCCTACCAGCAACACAAAGGCCTGGTAGGACTACCCCAATATGAGAAATACAAAAGATGGGAACCACATTGCCACGCACACAAGGGCCTGGTAGGAACCAACCCCCCAAAAAAATGGAATTCTCCATGTGCATAGACATTCCACACACAGGCATGGAAAAAGGCTCACAAAAAATAAAAAAAATACTTGTGCCTATAATGACACACCCAGCAAAATAAAGAATGCTCACACACTCAAAGCCTTGTGACAGGCTTGGACTTGGCTAGTCTTTTACACAATCACAAATGGAGACTAATAATGTATAGAACATAGATTATTAGTCATGAAATTATAAGAAGACATTTCTCTCAACCAATTCTGAAAAGTCCCATCAAATCCAGGTGTAAAATCACAACTTCCAACATGGAACAATGGTGAATGATAAATTTGGTCAAACGTGCCTTTTCATTGGTTGCCTTTTGATATACAGCACAATATATAAACCAAATTAATAATTTGTACTGTATGACACAAGTTCTATACTAGTGGGGGGGCCCCATCTCTAACTTTCTCTCCCATCATACAACTCTAAAACATGTACAGAAATCATATTTTTTTTTTTTTTTTATGTTGAAGGCTCCAGTCACGGACAAAAGTCCACATCAAGGCCGGGCCCTAATTGAAATATAGAGAGAATTGAGAAATTGGGAAAATCAGACAGGGAAAGTATTTACAAGTTTTTGAGAAAGGATACAAAAACTTATAGGAAATTTCTCTCCTGTACAAAAACATAAGTATATAATGACTACTACATTTGCTACTTGTCTTCTGGTCTAACAAAAGAATCTCCTGGTAACAAACTTGTGCTGGGCAACACAACACTGGAGTGAGGTATGGAAACATTTTATCATTCACTTGCAGCCCTGTTGAAGTAGAAAATATGTCACGTTACACATGCAGTCCATTGACAGTACATTCATTTATACTGTTACTTTGTGACTTTTCTGTCCTGAAAGCTATAAGTAGTAACTATTGAGAGAACTTTGCAAGACAAGACAATGAAGTATTAATACTAATACTATTCTATACCTTAAAAAAATGTGTAATGTGACTTGTGATGCTATTTTGGCAACTGCTAATTTTGACTAACAACTTCTTTTAAAAAGTAAAAAGATTCCTAAAGCCCTGCGGAGGATGTTTTCCACATTCCGTGACATGACACACCTCATTTCATGTGTTGTAAATCTCCCTCCAGCCTGATCCTACCCTGTCACGGGAGGAGGGAGTGAAATGAGAAACACACCTCATGTGGTGATGAACCTCCTTTACCCCCAGTTGTAACCCTACCCTGTCAGGAAAGAAAGGAGTTTAAAAAAAAATAAAATGTAAAATCATTAGCTTGCAGGGTCTAACTTCTGCACGTTCTCAAGGAAAAAATCTCAACGATAACCTGGATATAATTGCTATATCGGTAACCTAACCCCACGATCTGCCACTGGGGGTTAATGGTGCAACACTGTGTATAAGTGTGTATGTGTGTGTGTGTGTGTGTGTGTGTGTGTGTGTGTGGTGGTTAAGGCCAGTCTACTTCTTCTTTAAACAGGCAGCAGGAGCAGAGTAATGTTCCTTACTATTCTCAACACACCACTCTCTCATTTTACCTTGTCAGGTTATGTATGCCATGCACTTGGAATCAGTACATTACAATAGTGCTGCTGTGTGCATGCAACACCACTGTGTTGAATGATCAGCACTAACACAATTGCATATATGAGAAACTGCTGATCTCAAGAAGTTATCCACAAACTTAAACGGAAACCGTAAAGAAAGATATAGAAAAAAAAATCACATACAGACAAAGTAAGCAGAATAAACAGTGTCAAGTTAGACACTGAAAAAAAATACACAATGTAGATAAATAAGTAGAACAGAAACAGGGTCAAGACAGACACTGAAGAGAAAAAGAAGCACAATTACGTAAAATAAAGGGTCAAGGTAGACAATGGAAAAAAAAGCACAATGAAGTAAACGAGAAACAGTGTCAAGATAGACACTGAAAAAAAAAAAAGCTTTCTTAAGTAAAACACAATGTGTCACGATAGACTGTGAAAAATAAATAAATATGCAGACAAACAAGCAGAACAGAAACAGTGACAAGACAGACACTGAAAAACACACATGAAGACAAATCAAAATCAAAGTCAAGTCAGAAATGAAAAACAAGTTTGCAAACAAAATGAAAACAGAATCAAGACAGACACTGAAAAAAAAGACATATGTAGAGAAGCAGACTAAATACAGTGTCAAGAGAGAGACTGAAAAAAAAATATGTAAACATCAGACAACCTTAAACACAAGTTAAGGAACAATTGAAAATTTTACATATAACCTAAGTGTTTTTCTTTTTTTAATTCTCCAAGTAAAGGACCCAATGAGTGGTTGCGTCCGTCCCTCTGTTTCTGTAATCAGATACTGTCCTTCCACTGCTGTAATCATAAATTGTGCTTCTATTGTTGTAATCAAGAGATTGTCCTTCTACTGCTGAAATCTGCAACAAAGTAACCTTATACTATATCCTTGCAATTATCTATCTATGCTATGGTGTCGTCAATTCTAGTTTTAATATATTACAGAAATTATGCACACAGGAGGGTAACCTAGCTTAAATAAAAACATCTATGGAACTAGAATTCAAAACATGGGAGATAATTGTGTGGGTTTAAGGTCAAGTCGTTTGACGTAAAGATTTAGAAAAATCACGAGTATGTACATAAAGAGCTACACTGCTTTAGAATCGTAATAAACGAGATGGGAAAAAATCCTAGGGGTTCACATAATAGGTAATACGTGCAGGTGTTGACCAAGTTTGGAAATGTCAGATGCATAGAAGGCTTCTCCATACCTGCCCGTCAAAAAGGCCAGTCACCGCCAAAAAAAATTTAACCATACGTAAATATATGAACATTTAATATACAGTATCAATAACACACTTGTCACAGATGACCTGTGAGTGGTATCCTACCTTGAACCACTCAAAGGTCAATGTAGCCAATTTGTTTAGGTGATTTAAAGACCTCACATATACACCAGGTGGTAAGCACTTGATATAAAGACACATTCACCCAAGTCTGTAAGTCAGTAGCCGATGAAAAAGTTAAAACAGGTTTTATTTTATTTTTTTTTATGTTGAAGGCTCCAGTCACGGACAAAAGTCCACATCAAGGCCGGGCCCTAATTGAAA
>JAYMFT010172437.1:0-26196 GCA_038088735.1 Panulirus argus
TTTTTCTTCGTCTGTTTCCTGGCGCTACCTCGCTGACGCGGGAAACAGCGATCAAGTATAATAAAATAAAATAAATATATATATACATATATATATTATAAATATATATTTTTTTCCATACATATTCGCCTTTTCACGCGTTCGCGAGGAAGCGCTAAGAACAGAGGACGGACCCTTAGAGGAAAAATCTTCACTAGGCCCCCTTCTCTGTTCCTTCCTTAAGAAAATTGGAAACAGGAGGGGAAGATTTCCAGCCCCCCGCTCCCTCCCTTTTGTCGCTTTTTACGACACGCTGGCAATACGTGGGAAGTATTCTTTCTCCCCTATCCCCAGGGATAATATATAAATGTGTGTGTGTGTGTGTGAGTGGATGTGTCTGTGTCTTTCTTTGTCTATTTCCTTGCGCTACCTCTCTAAGCGGGAAACGGCGATCAAGTGTGATAAAAATATATATATACGTGTGTTTGCAAATTGGAAAGGTTAGTAAACAGAGGGAAGAACTTCTGAGTTATATTCTTCTCACGTTTCTGCGTGTATAGAAGTCTTTTCTTGAGAAACTGAGTAAGATTCAAAGATAAAAGTCTAATCAAACTCAAAAAGAAGGCCGATAGCATGATGGAAAAGCGCAAAGGAAATGTTGAGAAGAGGACGGAGGAAAATGAGAAGTATATAACAGTCCCCTGTACAAGGAAGGCCTTGGATGTGGATAAATACTTACAGAAGAAAGGGATAAACGTTACTACATCGTCAGTGATGAAGATGGGTGATGTGCTGAAAATATGAAGTGCAAAAACATATCAACAAGGATAGCGAGATCTACAGTATACTATGTTCTGGATGTCCGGCCACATACTATCGGGAAACAGGGCTGGGTAATGCCAAAAGGATCAGCGAACATGAAGCTGGCGCACGCCATCACATGACATCGATTGCGTTTGTCATCAGTTCAGTTTAGTTTCAATACTTTATTCCTTGATAGAGGAATCGGGATCCTAGTACTGTCACTAGGTACCCCTGTTCGTCTGTTACCCCATAGACAAGTACGGATACCTACCAAAGTGGCAAGAGGCGAATATAGTGCATGAGAGACTGGGTAAGTAAGAAAAGCAGTTGAAGCTGCTTACATAGGCGTGGATGAAGCAATAAACAATCGTCAGGGCTTTATACACTGGGCTGGATCGGCAGCAAAAATGGCGATCACAAAAAGCAGAGGAACATGAAACAAGGCCGGCCGAGGATAAGGAACGCGGAGCGGCGTCTAGAAAGGTAGCACTCTCCTGCGGGAATATACAGACTTGTATCGCTGTATCTTAGTTTCTCTGAAGAAGACTTCTGTTCAAGCCGAAACGTTAGATGAATATGACTCAGAAGCTCTCCCCTGTGTTTACTCACCACCTCAAGTAACACATTTGTCATAACGAAAAATTCACACACACACACACAAACCAGCCTATGTCAGGTACCCATTTATCGTCTAGCCCAGAGGGGAGGATGAATACACTAGACTGGGTGTGGGCCGATAGTCGTGCCGGGAATCCCGCACAATGCAAAACTGCCTTGACCAGTCTGTACAGACTCTGGGACCGTTAGGCGAACCAAGAATTCCACCTGGCCAAAGACATGATCCTAATCTAATAATCTATAACATCGTTCCTTGCCTCCAGATCACGCACGCTACAGAATACAAAATGAGGCTCTACGATTCGTCACAAATGAGAAATACCCCTACAGTGAAGACAACATAAAACAACACGAAAGATTCAAGATTAAACAAGTAGGTTCATACCAAAGAGAAGCAGCCGAGAAAGTGTGGTACAGACTTGAAGACAACGACGATGCAGACCACAGACTAATCCGAGATCTCGACAACAGTATAAATATAGAACACCCTTGATTCCCTCGAAGCCTTAGAATACTAAAAGAGGCTCCAGTCATCCAGAGATGTACACAATGAACAATGTTTCGCTTAGCTCAGTGAATCTCCTAAAAATAAAAATGCAACATAGCTAAGTACACACTACCACTCTGCCGGTAGTATATAAATAAAGTAAAAAAAAAAAAATCCGGAAAATTGTCCATTTGTATCTGAAGCTTACATCATACACCTGTACATGCATCAGTCTTCCCATAATCCCTGAGCATGGGACCTGAGTCTGACAACAACAGAATCCCTGCTCAGGGATCTGGCAAAGATAGAACCAACAGGACCCTAGCTCAGGAGTCGGACACACGTCAGGCTGGTAATGACTTCAGGCGAGAAAAGAGGTGGCCGGAGTATCTGGAGATGCCACCTGAAGAACACAAGTTTATCGAGGAACAATCCCCATCTAAAGAAGACAAATTTGATGCTGAGATTAGGCTCCCCGTGAAAGGGGACTATATCATCCTCCAGGGATGTCGTAAATGGGTTACTCAGGCTTGTCTGAAATTGCAGCGTTTGGTGGACCTCTCGCAACTTACTGACGTCGACTTTCTCTCGGAAGTGAACAATGCCTCGTCCAGGGATCGTCTTTCCAGAGTCTGGCCGTATGGGGACGTCTTGAGAATGGTTAATGTCAACCCCAGTGTACATAGTGTGGTAATAGGTAAAGCGGGACAAACCGTAAATGCCATTAAAGAGAGGTACTTTGTTGACATCTACGTGCCCGGTAAGGCGGAGATTCCATTTCAAACTATCCCTTTCCTTGTCCCACCTCTTCCTTTCCTCAAAACACCCAATCTAAAAAACGAATCGAACCCATGCGGGCCTAATCCCGGGCGGACCCATACTAACTCATAGTCAGTAACGCTAACCACTACACCGCGGTAATGGTGTGTGTGTCATGAATATCGACTGGCCGACCCCAGACGTATGTATGAGAAATGGTGGTGGAGTGTCGCGCACCTCCCTATCCCTCATGGTGTGTGTGTCATAAATATCGACTGGCCGACCCCCAGACGTATGTTTGAGAAAGGGTGGTGGAGTGTCGCGTACCGCTTCCCTAGCCCTCCCAGCAGGTGTCCTCAACACCGAACTAACTGAGCCCACGGCTGGTTGTGTCCCAAGCACCACAGAACCCATAACGCCACCCATTATTTAGGAAATTTTTTGTCTTTCCAGAACTTCGCGTCTGGAGCCTGACATTTATATCTGACTGTGAGTGAGAGATTTGTCTGCAACGGACCCTCAGGCTCCTTCCAGGGATGTCTTGTTCATCTAGTAGACTCCTCTGTCCTGCTGGGTACTGGGAGAGACTCGCCCGAGAGGTTCCATGTTAGATTTTCCATCTTTGTTTGTTGCTGCCTGCGAAGGAAATTTACTTTTATTTCATGAGGTAAGAAGTGAGTATTTGTATTCAATTTACATGGTGTTGAACTCTTAGAAGAAAGTTACTGGACAGCGTGTCGATTAGCTTTAGGGGGTAGCGTAGCATAGCCGACTACCATACCTCCACACCAGGTTATTATACCTCTATACCATTTTATCACACCTCAACGTCAGGTTATCACACCTCCACTCCAGGTTATCATACCTCCACACCAGGTTATCATACCTCTTATATAAAAGTTAGGTGTCAAGCTGACAAACTCATCACGTCACAGACAACGGTAGCCGGGTGTGACGCTTGACGGATGTGACGAAGCTAAATATGAAAGTCGTGGCTGCCACCTTTCACTCCTATGATTGTTCTAACGGTTCCAACGCCATTCTTGTGTATCAGCGAACACCTCACTTCACATCCAATCACTCTGCAAATAATATTGTGTAACGTTGTTTCGTGTGTGACCGCCACAACCCATAACACGTCATGAGGACTCGTTGTCATCACAGTCATTAAGAAATGAGCGTAACACGAGGCCTTACCACATAATCTGTTTTCATAGTTGAGGGCGCGCGGTACAATATGACAGCATTCGCCCGGCCCGGCCGTAGAGAACCCACTATTTCAGCCTGGAGAGCACCTCTCTTCTACTGTTTATCGACCAGGAACAATTACTTGAAATAACCTCCTGAGTGGCAATAACCATCGTGAGGTAGGCCCAAATCACTTTGCCTGACACCGTAAAATTATCCGATGTTTAGTGTCATGCTCCAGAGCAAGCAAACTTTTCTCTCATATATGAATTTTAGACTTTCTTTTGATATGCGTATCCACTGTGATTGTGGGATGATGCATTGAGTTGCGAACGGGGGAAACCCTGAGACAAAGCACTGACAATGGAAGAAACTTGTTATGTCGCAGATACATCTATAAACCCTTAGAAAAGTGAAAGTAAATTACTCGAATAATTATCCACGTATTAGTGAGGCTTTGTGTGTTGCAGGCGTGTGTGTTCTGTACTTATCACTATAAACACTTGAGCACGACGGTGCGACCCGTGGATCTAATGGTCTGTCCCTTAATTACTATTTGTGTGGCCCAAGAGTGTAAAACTCCCTCCCGTGCATTACAAATTGGTAATTACAAATAGGTGATTACTTATCCTAACATATGCCATATAATCGACCAGTTCCCAAGATAGGAAGAACAGCTGAATGGACTGTGTAACGGCTGCCGTGACCAGGATTGGAACCTGTGCGAGTTTGATCCCAAGGGGCCCCGTGCATGCATAAGTGATAACGCTAATCGCTACACCTTACCCTTAATGGTCAGGTCAAAGGTTACGCCCTCGCACTCGTCTCAACATCGTGCTTAAGGTCGTATAGTCGTGCACTGTCGTTTTGTTGTGTTCAAGGGTCGTTGAGTCGTGTTCAAAGGGATGATGATGTAGATATATTCAGGCGCAGAAACAAAGGCTTTCTCAGGAGAGGCAACTGCAGGAAAATATTAATATCGATACAATTATCTTAGAAAATTACAACTACTTTACAAGACGGACTCGTTAGGGTAAAGCCGTGCGAACTGCTACAATCAGGTCAAAGGTTATCAAGAAAATATAAGAACCATTAATGACGCGTTGTGTCGTCTTTCGATGAAATGCAGTTTTCCTTTGCAGGTTTGAATGCGGAAATGGTTGGTGGTTGGTTGGTTGGTTGGCCACTGTGCGATAATCTTTACCAACCAACCAACCTGATTGTAGAGATGTCCGCCGGGTGGCAATAAAGGCGTGCGCGAGATGGTACGTGAATCCGAGAGTGAATGTACGAAGTCTGCTACTTGCTCGGTTGGTCCAGGGGACCTGGGCAGAAATGATACACGCCTTACGTCGTCCGTCAATCAAACGTTTTAATGATCTTAAAGACGTCCTTGGGTTTGCATGTATACTTATGTTTAGATCGGCAGATATACACAACAAGTTCGTAAAGTGTTGATAACTAACCTCGTACCAATCCTATTGAGCACAGCTAACTCGGTAACTGTATGCCATGAAACAGTCTGTTTAGTTTCCGTGTCAGTTTCCGTTGCAATCACTCGTAGGTACGACGAGTTAGGTAAACCTACATCGCGTTGAGAAATATGAACATAAATTTCAGTTAGAATGACTATTTTGAGGTCATATTCCGGGACACTATCACCTCCACTCGTGATTACAAATCTTGCCACACTGACTGCATTTTGAGGTCTTGGTGTATCAGTCTTGAATCAGCGATCATTACCCGTCTGATAAGGTGCATTCTCCGCCTTAATATCATGGGGTGGGTATGATAAGAGTTCGAGACTGAGGGACCATTTTAAACGTTTAATAACAATAGTATTTTGACGATGTGAACATAGGTGCCTCATTCAACTTTCTCTGCTGCAACTACAAATGCTCATCTTTGCATTCTTACTCCATACAGTTGTTTTAGTGACACTCTCCCCACACAACCAATAATATCCCTTGGAATCCTCGTCACCACACACATTATGGACGAGATACCGTTAATCAATATTCACGATTAATGTCACAAACTTTTCCATCGTTTATGAACTAACCTGAAGTCGCATTGCAATCCTTCCAAGTTGCGTTGGATACTGTCATAATGGGTATTACACCCAGGCATTGTTTAATATATGAATTGGCCTACATATACATCTACGGGAAAAAAATAACATTTACACAACAGACATACACTTACTCAATCATATATATAGCTTACATGCACGCAAACGTGGGACTATTATTATTATCATTATTATTTTTATTATTAGTAGCAGTAGCAATAGAATCAGTATGATTATTACACTGTACAACTACAGGACCCCTTTTATAGGGCTCCTGCAACTTCGAGGTTGCACCTCCCGCAGCATAGAAATAATGAACTTCTTTGGAGCAAAAAGTCTAACCACTTGCAGGCAGAATCCGGTGTGTATAATGGGGGCCATGGGTCAAAAAGTTCTTGACACACCCTTTGACAGATCTTGGAAAGAATATGATGAGCCATATATAACATATATACAAGACATATTTATAGATAAAATCATTCAAGATTTACACTTTTCCAAATCGGATCCTCCATTTCCAGGGCTCTCCAAGCTATGTGGCGCTAGTATAACTCAAGGAAAGTTAGATCTTCCAAGTTCCCCACCCCCACGTCCTACACTATCGAGCCCTTGGGTAATTTATGTAAAATTGTTTGCTCTCATTTTCAGGGCCCCTCCCAAACTATTGGATCCTGTGGCCTTGCATCCTGCCCCTTCTCCTTAATATACACTGACATGGGCATATTTCGATGGTATCTTGTGCCAGTTTTCCAGTGACATAGCAACGGGCACATAGAAGTAAAAGAGAGATCATTAGAGAAAAAGAGAATACGCGATAGGACAGAACTCTGAGGGACACCACAGTTGGTAGGATTATTGAGGGAAGTCGCTTCAACAACGACAATTTCACTGGACTGCCAGAGAAGAGACTATACATTAGGAAACAGAGAAACTCAGAAAAAACAAAACAAACTAAAGGGAGTTTAGAAAGCAAAGACTTATGCCATACCCTGTTAAATGTTTTGGAGATGTCGAAGACTATGACAGGTTTTACCGAAATCCCTGAGAAAGAACTAAAAGTGAGTCACATAGATCACCAGTGTTGTACTGCCTCTTATCTTTCTCTTGTATTATCTCTGTAACTTTGCATGTTCATTATAGTACTCAGGGTTTACCGGTTTCTGTTTAGTGTGTGCATTTTTATTTCTTTTTGTAACATGTTAACTCTCGATGTCACCGTTGATTTCGTTATATCATATGACAGCTTAGCTCGTAATGTCACTTTCGTTATATCGTATGACAGCTTAGCTCGTAATGTCACTTTCGTTATATCGTATGACAGCTTAGCTCGTAATGTCACAGTTTGTCTTTCAATATTTTTAGTATATTTTTGAAATTGTTCCATATTCAGCTGTATCTGTCTTTAGAATGTGTATCCAACATGCATCAAACATTCTAAAAAATCGTATCCAACATGCATCAAACATTCTAAAAAATCATCATTAAGTTATCGTAACTCTGAGAGTGAAAGTTCCTGGTAATTCTGATCACATGATGGAACAGTACTTTTGGAGATGGGGTCCTGGAATCAGACCGTCAACAATGGTTGATGTGGGTTCAGTAATCCTCACCCGACGAACGTGATCAACGAGCTGTCCGTTACGTCACAAAGCATGTGTTACGTGCACCCCCAACGCTGTGTTTCACTTAAACGCCCCCTCCCCACCAGCATCCCCAGCGACTGCGTCCCCACCCCGCCGACTGGGCTAACGACACGCTCCTCGAACTCGAAAGTCGGTATAAAGGCTGTAGGTCGCCTCTTCCCTGCAGTCCGTCACTCAAGCCCTCTCCACTGACACCACCAGCAGGCAAAGTAGCGGAAGAGGTGACAGCAGACTTAGACGCAACAGAAGAGGTGACAATAGCAGACAGCTGCATACAAGACATTGAAGCAGCCTTCGCAGCAGAATTCAGCCGCAGCGACATATCTAACCTCTACACCGTAAGGTCAGGTCAGGAAGAACGTGGCCAGGTTGGCGAGCCTTGTGCTGTAGCGCGAGACCACACATCAAACAGCGTCCAGACCAAGTTCTAAGATGTCTTCATCCTTGTTTAAGGTTAGTCAACTTGTTCATGTAGGAGCATCTTAGACGCCTTACGCTGCTGATGCTACATCCAAAACAGTAATTCGCCCTAACAATCTAGGTACAACAGGGAAGATGGGGGTTCGAAGCCTTTATCGTCCATATACATCTAGCTAGGCTCGGTTAGGTTAGGTTAATGAAGGATATCCCACTCGCGCTGTTCATCTTTTAAACCTACAAGCGCCGTGTAAAACACGCACGGAACAACATCCACTTCAAGAATATTAATCTGTTATTATATATCTGTTCTCTGATCCATATAATCGCAATAACTTACAATAGCAGATAGCCACGTTCTGTTTCATGGCATATTATAACGTCGTATTTTTTATATAAAACATTGTGTGTACCCCAAGGACGGTCCTAGAGATATGTGTTTTAAAGATAGGATGTAGGTTTGACATCTTGAGTACAAAGGTTCGAGTAGCATGACCTCTGGCTTGACCTTAAGAGACAGGTCAAAGGCCACGTCATCGTGACTAAGGGTCATACCGTTGTGCTAAGTTAAGGTCTTACTGCCTGCTCAAGAGTCGTAGTGTGGTCCTAATAGAGTTATGGACCAATATAAAGTGAGGGACGTACACAAACACAGACAAGCAATAGGAGCAGGTGTGATTGATGCAGCAGGAGGGACGGGTGTTGCAGGGCTACTTTAAACACAGTTGATAAAATGCAGGTGAGGGCACTGGAGGAGCTGGTGTGCTTGCATAAAATAAATGCTGTAAAAAGATAGCATCTGTTTATTACTGCAACGTGACTAGACCAACGGATACAGTAGGCTAAACTTTCGGTGGGGAGACAATACAACATTGTCTTTTTGTATAGCAGTTGACAGGTCATGGTCAAACGGTAAGATGATAGGTATACAAAAAAAGAAAGCAGGAAGGATGACAATTTTCAGCTTCAGTGTTTATAGTCCTTTTGTTAAAGGCATTAGGTTATGGGACGAGGGAAGGTCGAAAGACGGAAGAGAATTCCACATCTTTGTGTACGAGGAAAGGAGGTGTCATAATGGTCAGTCCTCATGTTGATGTTCTCTACACATAAGGCATGGGAATAAGCAGCCGCACTTGTGTTTCGGGTCCAGATAATGAGGACTGAGAGTCTGGGAAACACGCAAACAGCTCATGAAGAAATACTCATACAAGAGAGAGTAAAACAACATCGTAGAGGAAGGAAAGGAATGGTTAGCGCGAGGTGACAGCAGGAGAGTTACAGAGACTCTAGCTAAGAGAGTGGTGGAAGAAAAGCTATCCCAGATATGCAAGCAATCATCCATAGTACATCGAATAAGACCACTGTAGGTATGGGACACCTTCTCACAAGAAAAATAATAGCGGTACCTATGCAGCGTTCCCAGCTTTTGTAATTGTCTTAGTAAGGGATTATTGCAGGGTTGAATTTCTTGGTTTCTTTCATGTAATATTAGAGATATGGGCATTATCTGACCTGTATGTCTAACATCATGTGAGCTTTGTGTGAGCTCTGTTTTAAGCATTATCAGCTGGATTTATTTGTTTTTGTATATACTAGCTTCTGTGGCCGACATTGAACCTAGCTTGGATGATTTGGGAATCAGGTCAAATGCCTCATCTTCACTAAACTAGCGCCTTCACCACACCCTCATCTTCCATACGCCCTTGACACAATTCGCCTTTGACATAAACCTCGTGGGTCAGTTCAGAGGCCAACTTCAATACAACCTCATTTTCATATTATCCTCGACGCAGCTGGCCAGAACCTTACAATTCAGGTCAAAGGCCAACATCACCATACCTCTATTTTTACTACATCCTCATCTTTACTATGTTCTCATTTTCATAACACCCCTGTCTTCACTACACCCTTAACAACACTTGCCTTTTGACCTGAACCATACAGGTCAGGATAAAGGCCATCAGCACCACACCTTCGTCTTCATTACAATATATTATCACGTATTCTTCATCTTCAATGCTCTCTTGACACCATGTGCCTTTGAATTGAATCTTATGGGTTAGAACAAAGGCCATCATCACTACACCCTCATCTCCACGACATTTTCGACACTGCTGGCCTATGCTCGGCCGTTATAAAGATTTTGGTCTGGTCCATAAGGGTCTTGTCAAAGGCAATCTTCACTACAACCTCATCTTCGCTACCTCCTCGACACAAATGGCCACTGAGCTGAGCATTACAGTTCAGGTTAAGGGCCGTTATCAACAAGCGAGTGGACAGAAGACACTAATTACCTATGATTATATATGATATTATGAAGTGTGGATTTGCATGGTAGGACTTTGTTTCCGATACTGTTTCACTTCCAAACTGAACAGTGTGTAACCACTATTTTCACCATATGGTAAGTAGTTTCGATAATGTTTCATCTATACAGTGAACAGTAATTCTATTGGATTCTGAACTTTATATATGAATGTTTTTCCAGCAAAACGTAATCTAGACTTATTGTAATAAATATTAGTTTACACCGTAACCTTATGGGCAGTAAGTGGCTTGTGTTGTAAGCAGTGAGTGATGTGTTGTGAGTATCATGACCGGTCTTGTGAGATGATGTATTGTGAATAGTTTGAACTATATCGTGAGTGGCATGACCTGTGTTTTGGGTTATATGACGTGTTGCGATTAGTATGACCTGTGTTATGAGTGATATGATGTGCTGTGAGTAGTATAACTTGTGAGATACCTGTGTGACATGTGAGAGAAGAATAACCTGCTGTGAGTGGTATGACGTATTGTGAGTGGTATGACCCGTGCTGAAAGTTTTTGGTATGACCTGTTGTGAGTAGTATGACCTTTGAGTGATATGTGTTGTGAGTAGCATGACCTGTTTTGTGAGCCGTGTGACCTATCTTGTGGTTAACATGACTTGTGCCGTGAGTAGCGTGACCTGTGTTGTGGGTAGTATGACGTGTTGTGAGTTGTGTGACCTTCAGTATGAGAAGAATAACCTTATTGTGAGTATAGTGTGACGTGAGCAGTATGACGTGTTGTGAGTTGCATGACATGTATTGTGATCAGTGTGACCTTCAGTATGGGAAGTGTAGCCTTTAGTGTAGGTATTGTGACATGGTCAGTTGTGTGACTTCTGTCACGATTGTATTGTGGCCTGTAGTGTGAGCAGTGTGACCTGTGTGACGAGCAGTGTTAAGGATTTTATGTGTGTGTTGCAGGTGCGGCCGGTCGTGGTGATGGCGATTACCGCGACCGTGATGGCGGCGATGATGCGCTTGACAGCCTCACAGTCACTGCAGATCTCCCCGTCCCTCGGGTACGTCCATAGACTGGTTGTCGCAGCTCTACCCTTGATGGCTGCCAGAAGTCTCTTGCAGCTTACTCTCCTTGGTCATTCTCACTCAGGTCTGCCACAATCCCCTCCTTGGTCACTTCTCGGGGTCCTGGCGGGTGTCCCTGCTTGGTCGCTGCCCGTGCCAGTCATATCTCTCCGGGCTCACTTTCTGGGTTCATCTAAGGTTCCCCGGTGTCATCCCTGCGGTTCTTTGGGATCCTCTCCTTTGTCATTGCTAGGGTTATTCGGGTTCCTCTTCTTAGCCACGTGACGCATCTGTCGCCTCAGTCAAGGAAATCATCATCACTCCTCACCTGCTTGTTGAGACAAATCGGAAATATGGTTTTCTTGCATTTATCATCCTTTAAGTTTACTTATTGTTTACATGTGAAGTAAGAATTCCTTCATGATCCCGTACATCTGAAGTTCAATTTCCAAGGACAAACGAACAATTCAATAATCTTTGAATGCTACCAACGTAGTCCTGCGTGTGTGTGTGAGTGTGTGTGTGTGTCAAGAGTAATCCACGTGACCAGCTGGCCTGTATCGCCCCCACAGCAACGGCGGGGGAGTCACCTTCCCGCTCTTCACGCCGTCGGTGCAGCATGACCAGTGGACAGTGGAGTCGACCACAAGGCATGAGGTGGTCGCACCTCCTCCTAACCAGGTAGTCATCCCTCATACTCCTCACTTCCTCTCATATCCCTTCTACGCTCACCCCAAACTTCGATATGCCTTTCTGCGTTCAATTTCTCGTCTTCCTCTCACTGAGAACTTCATCCTCTGCTTTTCCAAGGCTATCACTCCCTTCCCCTTGTTGACCATCCCTCTGCTCTTTACTGCCCTTATCTCCTTCCCATGTAGGACATGACCCCCCACTGTCCTGACCCCAGACGACGGCACAGCCACCTGCCGCCTCAATCACGATCTGACTGACCCAGGGACCCAGAGACGCCACACAGACCGGGACAGAGTTCTTATTGCATTCACCCGGTGGGCGAGAGCACAGATAGCGTAAGTATCGCATTTTCCTCTAAAAACTAATTACTTTTCTCCCTCGACCAACTGTCCGAAGCCATCGGCTTCGTTGTGACAACACATTTCCAATGCTGATGGCCGCGCGTGGAGACTAGGTTGACGCTGTGGTCAGGACGCATGACGACAGAAGGTCACAGGTGTGAGGAATTCATACCACACTAAAGACATTAAGAACATCCATGACACAGTACCTGACCCAAAGCGCGTTCCATTAATATGACAAAAAAAAGTGTTTTTTCTTTTTCGTTCGAAAAATGGAGTAGAATCATTGTTAGTTCTCTGAGCACAGTTGCCAATCAGGAAGCTAATTACTAGGATTAACGGTAGCTTCTGTTTCCTTAACCGTCACTGACCAAGAAGTTATACAGATGATCCCGAGAGAGACGCGGCTATAGTTATATGTGGGTACTTTGTAAGGACTACACAGGTTGGCTGTCAGTATGATATTCAACCTAATACACCTATTCCCCACGTCTATTATTGCATTTCGCCATATTACATTAAAGTTGGACTAAGTTTAAGTGCTGAATGGTTATACAGCAACTAGTGTGGCTTGTAATTAGATATATACCATATAAATGGACCTACCAGGAGTTAATTTGCCCTTATTAGCCGCACAGTTCACTGTGTCGAGCTCAAGGGCGCAAACGACAATCATAAAAAGTACACATGGATACCTAAATTAATGAATTTTCAGTATAACTGTGTCAATTCTCATAACCTTAATGAAATGCTGATATCGGTGTGGATTACATGAACGCTACCCACCGAAAACAAGGGTAAAATAACAAGAAATAGTACGAGAAAATTTCCTTATTTGGAACAAGCGGTATAAGACATAAATAGATAAATGGATAGATAAATAAAATAAGCTTAATTTTTTGAACAGTGGGAATTACGACGGATACACTGTCTCTGACCTTCAACAAGCTGGGTTACATGTATCCTACTGTCTAGGGATTAGCATCCGTGCTCAGGATCATGAAGAATATTAACCTGCCTTGCGGTCAGGTAGACAAGCGAACGGATAAGAGCGAACCTGTATTGTCATGTTACCTGTAAGTTTATCTGCCTCGAGATGACAACAGACTTTTGTAATACACTAAAGTGAGCACCGCAGCCTTGCATATTTGTGATAAGTATGTAGTACAGAGATTCATGTGTTCTGTCGCTGTAATTCCTGCCTAAGATGTGTATGATGACCCACGGGAGTTATGGTACGGAAAGGGGCATCCAGGATTCTATGATGTGAGGTGTAGCTTCTCAGGTATAACACTGCATTACATTTCACATTACACGTTGCGTCAGATAAGTGTGGTACTTGTTAGCATACAGACATGGAATACATGTGTCGACGATGGTGATGAAAATGTTAACAAAGTTGTCAGGCAAGATTACTTTCCTCTGATCAAAATTACTTGTTAACATCGAGTTCCACTACATCTCTTACACCCGTACCGAGAGTGCTAAATAAAGGAGCGTGGCTTCAAAGTAAGCTTCAACACCTGGCTAATGGAAAAAAGTACATGACCATGCCTAGTATCCAGACTGCACCCATAAGGACATGTATACAGCTATAATTCCTGACTCCTGTACAATGTTGAACTTGATCATATATGCCATGGTAGGGCGTGCAGGGCATCTTTTACGGAATTTTCACCACTGGGGCAAAATTTCAGAAAAGCCCATTATGTGCTTGGAGATAAATTGTAACTATCATGATGACAGAAGGCGTGTAAGGTGTTTTAACAATTCACAGTCATATCAAAAGGACCTCAAAGGGTTTAGTTTCTTGGGGCAAGAATGGCTTTTTTGTTCTTGAGCACTGGGAGAGATGAAAGGGCCTAATGGGTGAATTGTCCCTCTACAAAGCATGTTAAAAGATGCCCTGAAGGTGTGGATAGAAGTGTGCCTCCTATGTTCGGGTGCACCAAACTTGTCTCTTGAAGACAAAGTGAAAACCTTACTGACGAAATTCATCTTTGCTGTAGTAACTTTGGGTTCACGGACATATATGTTGACTATGGAAGACAATTCAGCAAATGGAAAAGTACCTGTGATAAAGTGATGACGATAAACAGAAAAACAATACACAAGTTCCGACGAAATGTAACAGCTGACGACCAGCTACGTGGCTACTTGCGGTAAGACGACGGAAGGACAAGTGTGTCACCATACATTTCATAAGACATTTCCGTCACAGGGTGCACGCGTTATGCATGTCTTAATGATTATAAGAATACCACTCTAATTAAGTTTGATTAGCGTCGTTTAACAGTAATTACGTGAGAAGGATTAGTGTTGTCATGGCTGGCCTTGTGTTACGCTGACGAGTGTTGTCGTCTGCAGGTACGGCGCTGGTCCTACCGCTCCGCCGACACTGGCCAGGTGAGTGGATGCCTTCCCCTCCATACTCTTACATACCCGCGACGGAATGAGAAGGCGCATGTTAATGTAACTTAGTAGTATAGCTCATATTCCATGCTCGTCCTGAGTAGTATAACTCATATTCCATGCTCGTCCTACGTCTGTACACTGTTCCCTACATCACGTCCTTCCTGGCTTCACGTACCCAGTGGCACAACCTTATCATAACACCCCCTCACACTCAAGGTTACACCAGTGGCTGCTGCTCTACTGTATGGCGGTAAGAACCTAATATCAAAATGGATATTTTGATAATCTGAACATTTACTATCAAGACATACCGACGTGAAGCTTTAGAATAATATTCTTTAGATACGTACAACGACGAAGCCCATTATTGTGATTAAATGTGACTCATTTACATTTAGCGACCATCATTTCGGCTTCATTACAAAGAAAACTAGTGTTGATAGTTATCTAAGTAATTATTTACCTCCTTTACGCAGCATTATTATTGATTTTTTCTGAACAGCTTCACATGGCTATGGAGTTCACGCTAGAAATGAGAGATTTGTGATAAGAGAGTGACTTCCATATTCATTCAGAAATCGTACTGCACCTTCCATATCCTGCTGTCTGAACACCACAGAGTGAAGAAGGCTTTGAAGATCATAGATATGTGTCTACATATATAGAATAACGTACGAAAAGGACAACCAGTCCGAACTTAATGTAACCCAACCCAGTGTTAGCCCAGCCCAGCCTAGCACAGCTGAAGGCCAACAGAACAAACGTGTCTTTAACTTATTTAAATGGACTAAAGTGCAAGATTAGGAATCGTTGTAGGGGGAGTGGGTACTCTTGCAAACTTTCTCTAAAAAACGTAAATTTTGAAATGACATCGGGGATGAAGCATGCTCAAGTCTACTCAGTATGTTAAAAAAAAATAAAAATATGCAAGAGACAATGCCACACAGACTTGTCTGATATGTAGGACAGTTACCGGTGAAATTCACGTGACAGTTGCGTTATGTACTTACAGCCGTGGCCCTGCGAGGTCACAGTGAGCGATGAAAGAATGAAGTATGGAAAATCTGAAGCGTTTTCATGAATGATGGGTATAAGGCAAAAGTGGACCTCCTCCTACTTGCATGTTTACTTTTGTTTCAACAAAATGTCAAGCAAAATGACTGTAATTACTTACCAGTTAAATCATCACAAGATTTTTCTTGTTTGACGAATAAAACAAAACTAAACGAATTTTTGTCAGGCTTCGATCCAAAAGCAAGGAATCCCGCGCTGGATTTTAAAGGTTTCTCTCTCTTTGCTGTTCAATATGTACAACAACTTTTCTTGCACTGGAATAGTCAGTAGATCTAATAATAAGCTGGTGTAAAGAGAGTGTCTAATTAATTAGCTGATCGTATCATTTTTCTTATTGTTTTATCAACATTGTTCATCATAGTGTTGAGGAGTCTCCCTGGTTTGTTTATATTATGACCAGCCGCGCCAATTGTGGCTGTTGCTTACCCCACGTACGTCCGTGTTGCCGACCGCAGGTTGGATACAGTAGCTGACATGACTACCTTGTATAGATTTCCACTGACTTCGTGACTGAGGACAAACTGGTTAAACCTTGAACCCTTCGACAATTCTGTAAATTTCATGTTATGAAAAGAGTGAAACACCTGTAGTGTCTTCTAGTTTCACATCATTCTGCATATGTTGTTTGACATAAGCAAATATATTTGTCTTGAGCGGTCATATTCAGGTTTAAAGCCCTCAGCCACCATTTTTCAAGGCACTGTAATTTATGTTCTGATTTCACATATTTTGCTCCAGTAATATTCTGGATATTTTTCGCCTGGTCTTGACGTAATACCGTTGCTGTCCAGTTTCACCACACCGTCCCTCCTCCATACCATACTCTTCATACGAACACTTTGCTCACAAACTGTTGCTGATTTCTCAAATGATAATAAGTCATATTCAGATTCATAGATTCTGTATACAATGAACTCCCACTTGGCATTTCTGACATGTTAATTGTCTACTAATTACACGTTCAGTTTTAAAGTAGTCTGAAGTTTGACTCTGAAGCGTCAGGAATCGGTCCATAACAATAATCAGTCTTTCGTCCATGTCTCCAGCCTTCCTTCTCTCCCTCAGATCAGCAGCTCACCGGACCACAGCGTTTTCTCTAATACCTTCCAACCGCTCGATTACGCTGACAACAGCACAAATTTCGACTACGCTGAACTCCGGAATTACGGTGGTGAGTTGAGAGACTGGTTTCCAAGCCATATAGTGGGTGAAGGCTATACACAATTTCTTCCGACTGTCCTCAAGAATTTATTTAGTTTGTCTTTCTGTCGTCTGTCGTAGGATGTTGGTCTGTGTATTAATGTCATGTAAGAGAGAATATTAGTGGGTCTGCTTCCTCAATCTTATCCCGGAAGTCGTGTGTGAGGGTAGGTTGGGATAACCTTATATTCCCATTGCTTATGACTGGTAGTATAAGGTGCAAAATTCCCCCAGAAGCCAGATAATCTTGCAGCCACCTGGAGTTTGGGTAACGTAGACCCTCCATAGTCCGTTGCCTCCAGTTGTACGTATTCTAGTTTGTGTGCACATAGAAATATGATTTGTATGAGAATAAGATATGACATGATCTTGAAAAAGAATTCTAAAGTCATGTGAATTCAGGTTCTTACTCATTTCTGGAAGATATGATTCCAAATGACACCTCTGTACACTGCCGCTGCCAATGGAGGGTTCTACCCTTGCGTCACTTTATCTGCCGACCCTCTAAACATTATTGTTTGTATCGTCATCACCTCCCCGTGCCTGCTGCCAGGTTCATCACTTCATCAGTCAGCCCAGCTGATGTCTCAATCCTCTTCTCTCTTAGTCCACAACTTCTCACAGACTTTTTCCCACGGCCCTCTCCTTCTTTGGATTTCCCTAGAGCCCTCCTCTTACAATCCCATATCACCTTCCATTCCAGATTCCTAAATCCTCTCTTCCCTTCCAGCCGCCCACAGCCCTCTCTCGCCCTTCCAGTCTCTTGAATCCCTCTCTCTCCCTTTTAGTTTTCTTCCCTCCTCCAGTTTAATGTTTGGTCCGCCAGGAACAGGGATCCCGGTGACCGACAACACGGCGGCCAGCAGCCACTACCAGGCGGTGGGCTCCAGGAACCAGAGCAGCCGCTTCTTCACCGTCAACACCAGCACCCAGACCTTCGACGTGAGCACCTACTGTTCTCATTAGAGTACTGTGAAACTGTGTCCCTGAAGGTGTGTCTCTGAGACTGTGCCTCTGAGAATGTGTCCCTGAGACTGTGCCCCTGAGGGTGTATCCCCGAGAGTGTGCCTCTGAGAGTGTCCCTAAGGGTGTGACTCTGAAGGTGTGTCCTTGAGTGTGTGTCTCTGAAGGTGTGTCCCTGTGTATGTCCCCGTGTGTGTCCCTGAGGATGTGTCCCTCAGACTGTGTCCCTGACAATGTGTCCCTAAGGGTGTGTCCCTGACAGCGTGTCCCTAAGGGTGTGGGCCCCTCCGTGTGTGTGTGTGTGTGTGGCCCATAGCACATGGGCAGTTGACTCATAACAACACCAGTGGTTTAGATCAGTGTTGGTGCTGATGGGTTGGGGTGAGGGCGTTCCGTCAGCAACAGCACTAACCTGAGACCGGTGTCCTGCTCCCACCACCAGCTGGGCCTGAGCTTCACCGTGCCCTTCCTCTCCATCCCGATGTCGTCCCTCATGAACCTCGGGGACACCCTGGGGGCCACCACCACCACGGCCCTCAACTCTCTCCTGGCCGTCAACTGGCCCTCAGTCATCTTCATCGGTGTGGCCATCGTGTGCGCCACGCTCCTCCTGCCCCAGCTGGCCGCCTGGCTGGCCAGACTCACCTCGGGCGCCGCCGCCGGCACCTCCTACACCAACTCCTACGGACGCAACATTGATCGAGGTTTGTCAGTACCACACAACAGTCGCAGGTTATCAGTGAGGTATATGAATCATGTATACGTTAGGGGAAAGGTGGCGCCATACGGAGACACCAGGACAGATCTAGGACCACCACACACTGACAACACCTGTTTACGCTGTGTATAACGCCCGCGTTGGTGACGGTGTGTATTAGGTACAGGGGGTGGAGTATGATGCAAACTAAGTGCTGGTTTTACCTTTAAGTTGACCGAGGAATTTGAGTTCTGGAATTACTCTGATTTGACAATTAGTGGGATGAGACTGTAATTAATTCTTTGTCATATACGATGTTTATCAGTACACGTGCTCGAAGTCTTCTGTGGCTCTCTAACACACACACACACAAAGGACCTCCGTAGAGTACTGGTTAGCATTACTGACCATAATTCAACACGAGCCGGCCAGGGATCAAACCAGCATAGGTTCAAATCTTGGGCCTGACAGTCGGCCAACACCCATCTCAGGCGTCCGTCCTCCCACCTGGGTTGGTCGATGAATGGGTACCTACGGCTAGGGCTGGTGTGTGTGTGTGTGTACAAATATAAAAGTAAAGAAAAGGTACATATACACAAGGTTAAGGGACGGGGAAACGAGTGTACAACTCTCTCCCTGTAACACACAAATAGTAATCACAGATAGTAATCAAGGGACAGGCCGTCGTGCTCAAGTGTTTACAGTGGTAAGTACAGAACACACAGAAGGCCTCACAACAGGACCCTAAACTGTGGAACCAGTCATATGTGTATGATTAATCATCCGGATAATTCACTCTCACTTTACTGAGAGGTTATGGATGCTTATTTCTTTTTCTATTGTCAGCTCTCTCTCTCTCTCTCTCTCTCTCTCTCTCTCTCTCTCTCTCATGTTAACCTCACCTTCTACAGCAGTAACGAAGCAACACGTGACGAGCGGTCCCTGTGGCCCCACACCCGGCGCCTCTCCCACGCGGTCTTCACCCCCCCCCCCCCTCCCGTAACGCCTGGCGTCATCACACAGGAATAACGAATGATAAGGTAATCAGGAACGAGGGACGGCGCCCTCCAGCCCAAGCCTCAGTAGTATACTGACGATTTTCCATGACTGTCTTGAATATGTCTTCCCAAGATTGTCCAAATTCCGGTAAACCTAAGACCAAGTCACAGTGGACGACAGTGTATTGCATCATGTCGTGATGATCAACTGATGAATAGATGAGTCGTAATCCCTGATAATGACAGAGTGGAAAATCTAATTTCCTTCTGAACAATTTGGGATGAAATGTTCATTTTGAAGATTCCATTATCAATCGGAGTCATAATTATCCCAATAACACTGGTTTCCACAGCCTTCGTTCGCGGACGACAGTGGTTGCGTACGAGAGATAGGATAGCAAAGTAGGAGGCACCTGATGTGATAGAGAAATGTAGGACAGAGGGTGAGGATGAGGCGAAGTAAGACAAGGTCTGGGCAGCAGCATATGCTTCCCTTGACCGTCCATCGTCGGTAAGGTCCAGATGATAACATTATCTCAGTACTTTATTAGTTGTAGGAGGTTCCTGCTTGTGTTAACCAGGGCAGGGAAAGCAACAGGTGGCTGTAGGTAGCGAGAGAGACCCGGGTCCTGCCGTGCTAGGCTCCAAGTATGAACCTACCCGACCTGGGAACCATCCCGACCCTCACACACTACCACACTAGCTGGCCCTCTCGGGGCAGGCACCGCTCAAACTTGTTCAGACCGGTGAGGATTCGCGTTTCAGAACAGTTTTTTTCTGACTGAACCGCATGTAGGAGTTTATTGTGCCCATCTGCCTGCCCTGCATCGTCTCGGGTCACCTCTAAACAAGGCGTAGAGGTCCTAACCCTTCCCTACGAGCAGCATTGGTGGAAGGATCTACCGGCAGATGACCTCCGCAAGAGACAACAGTTCCCAGGTTCTGGTTAGTTGGACGGTGTTCTAATCAGCCGGGCCTCCCGAGAGAGAGAGAGAAAAAAAAAGCATGAAGGTAATCATATCGACAGTCAAACTTTATCAGTTCCAGGTAAGGAAAGAAGACGGGTAAAGATTCGTGGCACAGTTATGTAGTGCGGTACAGACGGTATTTAGAACAGCCTTGCGTTTAGTCTACCTGTATACTGTACAACCATCTGGTAGCCACAGATATAAAACATTATGTCATCTCGTACATCCTCCCTTCTAGTATAAATTTGTCCTCCTCTTGCAGAAGGAAGTCTGCTGCCGGTGGCGCCCTTCACGGCCATCCTGAACCAGCTGGACGACGCCCTGGCCCAGTACGACCTGGACTCCACGTCCTGCATGCAGCGCGCTGTCTGCACCTACGTCGCAGAGTCGGAGCTGAGCATCAAGAAAGGCGACGCTGACTCTAATGAGATGATCGTTGCTGGTCTCGCCAGGTGAGTGGCGCACCTGGTGATACAGCAGGTGACACAGATGGTAACAGGTGGTAACACAGGTGATGACACAGGTGGTGACAGGTGGTAACACAGGTGGTGACACAGGTGGTAACACAGGTGGTGACACAGGTGGTAACACAGATGGTAACACAGGTGGTGACACAATTGGTGACACACTTGGTGACAAAGGTGGTAACACAGGTAGTGACACACCTGGTGACACACCTGGTAACACAGATGATGGCACACTTGGTGACACAGGTGGTGACACAATTGTTGTGAATGTCAGAAGTATGACAGTTGTGGAGAGATGGTGATGCAGAGTCAAGTGTTGAGAGGTGGGTAACCTGACCATGTCCCTAGTGACGCCACTGGTCAGGACACGGGTGTTGGCAGCAGCTGGTAACATGAATGACATTACACGAGTGTTTGCAGCAGCCGGTTACACAAGCGAGGCAGCGCGCCTGGTGCCAGACGATTTACCAGGAGAAAGTGATGAGGGAAGGTTGCGTCACCTCCTGCCACAGCAAGTGATGTGTGCAGCGGGGCCAACGTGAGTGAGGCAAGGATGGCATAACGCCTGTACAGCCCGGCACAGACGCCCACACTCCCCCTCGCCCGATCAGTTCCACTTCACGGTACGCAGGGTAAAGTAAACACACTGAAATTTCTCCGCCATCAAATGAAAGTAAAAACTGGGTGCTTGTGCTGCCACCATAGCGGAGTAGCTGTGTGGTGGGTGGGGGGTGGCTGGCACCAGCCCCTCCACCCTTCACACACGAGGTTCCAGGTCATCCCGGTACACGCCAGGTCACGGGTGCAGTGTAGTGTGGGGCGAGGGATAACGCTGATAGTCATATCCTCTTAAGCAATGTTCTCAGAAGAGCAGTTTTATATTTTTTCTGAAGTATGTTTTGTTATTATGTGTGTAAGGTGTGTGCAGGTGGACGTCTATCCATAGATCTGAGTGTTACCCCAGGACTCCTTTTTATGGGGCTCCTGCAGCTTTAAGGCTGCGCTGCAATCAGTATCAAGGAAATGACTAATTCCTTTGGAGTGAGAGTTCCTCAGTGAGACTACCCGTCTTTGTCTTCTGACGAGGACACAGCCTCGACGAAGGTGACTTTTCACTTGCGGTGTTGCCGGACTCTGACACATATGCGGATATCTGCCTGCTGGTGTTACCGGACTCCGCCCTCTCGAGGTTACACTTCAAGTGAAAAGTCAGCTTTGGCGGGGCTGTATCACTGGGAGTACTGTCTCGTCAAACAATTCATCGCTCCAAAGCAGTCTGTCTATATTTCCTCCATTGGAAATAGCGCAGCGTTGGGCTGCGGGAGCCTCTGGAAAGGCGTCTTGGGTAACACCTGGACTCTTTCGCAGAATGAGGCCGTAAGAGAAGTTTCTCTCAAGTGTTAACTTTCCACATCGCATGAAGCTTCGTGCGGGTGTACGTTATGTATTTATGATAACATGTTTGTCTCGCCCTTTAGGAGCACATGGCTGCAGACGCTGCTGGGGAAGACCTCAATGACGAAAGCCGTGGAGATGGGCCGCTCCGGAGCGAATTGTCAGCTGCAGTACCCCAAGTGCCCTTTCTCCTTAGCCGGTGTGCTCAGGTTCCTGGCTACCTACTCCTCCCTCACTAGCTGAGGAAGGCTCGGCAATGTGCTGCGCCTCCCCCACCCATACTTTTCTCAGCAGTTGAGGGAGGCGAGGAGTGCTGGACTTCCTTTAAGTTTGCGCCTCCTTCAGCAGCTGAGAGGGAACAGAACGCTCAAATTTCTTGCTGTCTATTCTATCCTCAGCAGCTGAGAGGCGAGGGGAATGTTCTTGTTTTTTTCTCTCTACCTTTCCCAGCGAAACAGACACACACACGACGTGAACACAAGCCATGCGGACCAGCTCTTGCTGTATTTACAGGGATTAGTGTTGGGCTTCGTAAACGACTTTGCTAAATCAGTTGAAATGACGGGCGGGTCATGTTGGAATCCACAGACCACCGCACGTCACACAGACTCTACAGAGCACCTCACGTCATGTCAGACTCTACAGAGTACCTCACTGTTCACTACAGTACCGCCAGGAGGCCAATGTAGGCTGGCAGACACAGGCTCCTCCTCGCCCTCAGCAGACCTCAAAAGTTTAGCAACCATTTAAAGAAAATGTTTGTCACTTCAGAATAATAGATAATGTTTTGAAACTCCTATTGGTGTATTAATTGTCTCACTTATATTCTTCAGTATAAGTATGTATATGAATATGTGTGTGTGTGTGTGTGTGTGTGTGTGTGTAATCAACTATTTGTACAGTGCGGGGAGGGAGTTCTACACCTGTGGGGCCCCATCTCTTGAACCTTATTGTTAAACGATTTTTTAAACTGTTGTACACTTTCTACGTTCATTTTCAGTGCCCAGTTTCTTTCCAAACACCTACTACTTATACTACAGAAATACTTCTTTACAGTTTTCTAATAAGGTTCTTGCTTAATTTCATGTTGTGTTCTCTGGTTGTGCTAACTTTGCATTTTATGTCCTCTGGTTGTATTAGCTTTGCATGTTATGTCCTCTGGTTGTAATAGCTTTGCATGTTACATCCTCTTGTTGAATTAGCTTTGCATGTTATGGTCTCTGGTTGAATTAGCTTTGCAAATTATGGCCTCTGGTTGAATTAGCTTTGCATGTTATGGCCTCTGGTTGAATTAGCTTTGCATGTTATGACCTCTGGTTGTATTAGCTTTGCATGTCACGTCCCCTGGTTGAATTAGCTTTGCTTGTTATGGTCTCTGGTTGAATTAGCTTTGCTTGTTATGGTCTCTGGTTGAATTAGCTTTGCATGTTATGGCCTCTGGTTGTGCTAGCTTTGCATCTTTCGAACACTGTATAGACCATTCCAACCATCAACCTCCCTTACACTAGACCAGTATTTCTTCACGTCCATGTTGACCAGCCCCTCTCTCTCTCTCTCTCTCTCTCTCTCTCTCTCTCTCTGAGCGTCTGATTAAGGGCTCTGGTGACTCTGGTGCTGTACCTCTGTCAACATCATCTAGGTGATTTAGGAACTTAAAGACTTTTATCAGGTCACCCGTATCTCTTCTCTCTTCCAAGTAGTACGGCTGTGTAGCCCTCAACCTTTCACTGTATCTCAGCTCTCTTGATCCAGATACCATCAAGCTCTTCCCTGGACTTTCTCAGACATATCTTTGTGCTTCTTCAGTTGCGGTGACCAAACCTGAGAGGCATAATCCAGCTTCGGCCTAATGTACGTATGCAATGCATATCTTACCAGACATTCCTTATCCATATATTTCAATGCGAGTTTGATATTTCCCAACAGACAGTTCACTTCTTTCACAGATCTTCTGATATGTATGTATCTCTCATGATAGATTAGATACAATATTGACCACTTGATCTCTCTCAAACTTCAATCCCTTTAACTTATTTTCCACCGGGACCAGTTCTGTAGCTGAGTATCATCATTACTTTGCGATGACTTGAGCTGAATCTCACCATCCACCAATCATATGTTTGCAGTCTGTCCAGGTCCCCCAGTAAGATGATACAGTCGTTTTCATTCCTTATTTCTCTTATGACTGAGCTCACCCTGTCATAAAAGTCCAATAGATTCGTGAAGCACAACGGCTTTTCTCTGAAACCATAATGTCTCCTATTAAGAAGTTTCTCCTTTGCAGATAGTCGTTCATTTGTCTTCAGGTGATCTTCTCCAATGTTTAAAAAAAACTACATCTGTCAAAGAGACAGGCCTGTCGTTCAGAGCGATTTCCTGGTCTCCTTTCTTGAATACAGGCATGAAATTTTCCGTCTCCATATTCCTGAAACTATCCCTTGCTCCTCTAGGGTCCAGTATTTCAGGAGGCCTTCAGCTGACTTCAACTGGTCCATGAGCTTTATATAAGTCGTTTTAATAGCCTTATTATATAGTCAATCATTGCATTCTCTCTCTCTCTCTCTCTCTCTCTCTCTCTCTCTCTCTAACAGTGGTGTAGTATTATCCTCCACTGTGAGAACACTAAGAGTATCTGTTCGTCCCTCACGTATTTCCTCGTTTCTTTCAAGAGTTCTTCCCTCCAGGTTCTTCACCGTAATCAGCCGTGTTTGTAGTTACCTATTTGTACTGTACGGGGAGGGTTTTAAACTCGTGGGGCCCCGTCTCTTGAATATCCTCTACTATCATATAGTTTCTTAAATACATGTATGCTGTCTGCATTAACCATGTCCTCAGTCATTCTTTTCCATTCATCCACTACTCTAATATTATAAATGGACTTCTTTATATCTCTTTAGTTTCTTGCTTAATTTCATATCTTGTTCTCTCTTTGCTCTATCCCTTCATCACTCGAAAAACTTTACACTGCGTCATCAGTGTTTTAAGATTTTAAAGGTTGTGATCGGTTCACCCATCAATCTTCTCTCCTGTAAGATGAGCAAATCTAAAACTTCTAGTCTCTTTCTGTTACTCATCTCTCTTAATGCTGGCACCATCTTTCTTGCCCTCCTTTGGATCTTCTCTATTACCTCTTTGTACTTCTTCAGGTGCGGCAACCAAACTTGAGAAGCATATTGTAGTTTTGATTGTATATATGTTATGAACAGCTTGCTGAATGTTTCCTTATCCATATACCTGAAGGCTGTTCTATTCGCCATCACACACTTTGGCTGCTTAACTATTCTCCTTGTGTGGGACTCTGGCCACAGGTTATGAACGATGCTCAATCCCGTCCTCACACAAGTGTGTGTTTGGTGCTGCATTTTTCAGTAACGCGACGTTCATACTGGTTATATTGTATACATATATCTGGTTTATCATTGTTTCCCGACCTAGCGTAAACCGTGGTTCATAAACATGTTACCAATCTTATGGGATATTACTCAATATGGATTTATGAAATTAGAAGTATAACCTATCATTAAAATAATACATGACTTAGAGCAAATTATCTCCCACCCTACCCATATACCTGATCGCTATGACCATTCTCCTAATATTCTGGATCTGTTTTTCACTTCTAGTCCATCTCGCTGTAATCACACAATCTCGCCCCCACTTGGTTCATCTGATCATACTCTCATA
>JAYMFT010172438.1:0-12202 GCA_038088735.1 Panulirus argus
ATATAGAGAGAGTTGAGAAATTGGGAAAAACAGACAGGGAAAGTATTTACAAATTTTTGAGAAAGTGAAAAACATATTTATGTATGTATGTGTGTATATATGTATGTATTTGTATAAATAAAAGCACTGACCCTAGCTGTAATGTTTGCCACTCTTATAGTTAATTTGGTGAGATGTAAATGAAGGTGGTAACTAGTCAACCCTTTCCCCTTATCCTCTCTTGCCGCCGCCTCTGACTCCTTTTCCTGATGGCGCACGCACACGAACGCACTCATACGTGTGTTTCGTATCTTTCATTTATTTCTGTACTCCCCGTGTTATATCTCTTTATCTCTGATTAATCCCATCCGTCTTATGATATATCTTCCGTCTTTCTTTGTCTTTTTCCACATCCATTTCATCTTTCTGCTGTCAGTTCGGGCGTGTTCTTTCCCATTCTCTGCCTTTACCTGTTCCCTCATATTATGTTTGTTAAGAATCTTTTATAGTTATCTCTGCTTCTCTTGTCTCCACCGGCTTCTGTCTTCCCCTCTCTGCCTCCTTGTTGGTCTTGTTCATTCGTTATACTTCCATCTCTTATGTCTGTCGTCCATTCTCTCACCATTTTACGCTGTCGTTACCTGCCACCCATTTCCTTATCTCCTCTTCCTCCATCATCCTCCATCTCGCGTACTCGAGGCTATTCGTCTTGGCTCCGGATATACGAATCCTGATTTCAACTAGGAATAAAAGAGTCATGTACAAGCTAAGCCAATTAAACGTTTATTGACATGGTTGGGAGATATGTAAGAAGGCAGAAAAGAATTTAAATTGCAACATGATAAGCTTCGATAATCAAGTCACTGTGACGTAAAATATATTTTGAAACGTTGGGGTGAAAAATTATAATTAACTGGAGCAAATTGGGATGATACTGGGTGTTCTGTATTAACCTTTGATTGCCCACTCACTCTGTAAGATTACTGACGTTAGAGAGTGGCCAGTTCGACTGACTGACTTGGTATGAAGTGATTATTGTGTCATGGAGTACCTGTCCAGCGTACCTTGAACACTGTTGTACGGTAACCGTGCGTGTCTTCACCTGTTCGCTATTGGTAGTACCACTAACAGCATAGGAACTGTCTGATCGTCGGAAGCATCACCGGGAACGTTATTGTTACCACTATCACTACCATCGCTGTTAGCATTTACCTGCACTGTCAGCAGTACCACTGCCATCTTCAGTGCCATGACCATCACTGTTAACACTTTTTTTACCGGCATCATTACCATTACCATCTCAAGTACCACAACCATCCTCATCACAGTAATGACCCGCTCCCATTGTCATCGCAGCTGTTGGCACTCGAGTCGTATGTACCCCTACTACCTCTATGGCTATCACTACCAGAACCTCTGACATATCCTCAAGCGCAGTTACCTCCTAGTGTCGCTCACCATCTGAGGATGCATCCTTCGTCACGGCTGCTGGCTATCCTACCAGAAAACAAGAGTCGCCCACGTTGTCATCAGTTGAGGGGGGCCAAGTGCTAGCTCTTGAGTTCGTTGCACTGAACTACTCTATGTGTTCCATGTGCCTGTAGATGATTGATTTCAAGAAATTTACCGCACATAGAGAGAAAGGAAACTGTAAATTGTGTAAGATACTTATTATTGGAAAACAAACTTAGGGTCTTAACCGTGATAAGATTGTAGTGCGTCTTGAGGCTCCTCTATGAGGTAAGTTTAGAGCATCGGAAGAAAGAATCCCATTTTGACAATAACTCTCTTTAATGTGTCACGAATGATACGAACCTGTGTTCGCATCATTCGCATATTATTTCGTTTTCAGTGTTTTCTCACCCAACTAGGGATCGCACACACTTGTGCTTTGTGGTGAGGTCCTCACTATGGTTACCCCAACCAGCGGGAGGTCCCGTTGGCCCCTCTTCGGTTGTCGGTGTCAGGTGCCAATTCACACGACTCGTCGCAGTTGTAACGTCCCAGAATCACCGGTAGCCATTAATTCCTTCTCAGCTGTCTCAGCTGTGGACAGGAGCTGTGGTTTTTTACTTCTGTTCCCAGGATCTCACAGTCAAGTTGAGAGGCACATCCCGATTCGGAACTGACACTGTGTTGTCACTCCCTCCAATCACAACTGAGGTGGCATGACAGGATGGAGCCAGCCAATCCGAATTGACTCCGTATAGGACACACCTCCAATAAAACCCTCGGGCATTGCCCCGGGAGCTGATTTCCTTCAACCAGCCGTCTCGAGAAGGATTTCCCTGCCACGAGCCCGAAGCCACAACAAGTGCCTGACTTGGTTGATTTGTGCCGGGAAAACTCCAGCAAATTTATTGTGCACCCCATACTCATCCTGTGAGCGGTAACGTCGCGTCCCGCCACACTGCGGTTGTATTATTATTGCCTATTGTTAATTGAGCGTCACTGTGTATTGTAAAGTGTCTTTAGAATTGTCACCGTGTTAGAGTATTATGTTTTTATATTTGAAGTTTCTAAAGAAGAGACCTCTTTGGTTTGAAAACTTACCTGGGCATTAAAGTAACGTAGATATTTGAGCCCGAGTGATGTGTTACTTTCTTGTTTTGTGAATTAATTTCTTGTAAACTAAGTAATTTTAATCCTGGTGTTTGATTTGATTCCTTGAGTCTAGAGTGACGTTATCCGCGTGCGTAACAAATGTCAGTAAGTCTGCATACAAAGTGAATCTTCCGTTTCACCCGGTGCTATGTATTGTTACACTTGTCTGCTCCCTAACAACACTGCTGTATTGCGCACCTCTTTGTCTTGGTTCTGTATTTTTTCTTGTAACATTTTTCCTGCTGGGTCAAGATTATGATCAGGACTTTATTCGTAGCCTCGTCGTCGTATCGTCTGCCCCTCACTGTTTGTCTCGTTTGATGTCGATGCTTATCAGTGTCTCTGCATCGATAAAATGATTTTCCAAACAATCTTGCAAAGATTCTTTATTAGATGTCAATGTTGCGAACCTCCTGCTGTATGTAAAGATGAGCATCAATGTCAGATATGCATCATAACTAATAAAATTATGATCCTCCTTGAATAACGTCGGGGGTAAGGTCACGAACCGGACGTGTCCTTCGTAAGGATGCAACATTCCTGTACAGTAGTTTGTTAGCCAGAGCTCTGTGATCTGTCTCGCTTACATTCCTTCCTTGGGACGACTGTTTCTTTTTCACATTATAGCGTCTTGTTGTATGAGGAGGCAGCTTTATAGTTTATGTGCACTTGGTAAGCATACACTGAATTCTAGGGTGCACATTGGTTTGTGGAGAAGGGCAGGAACCCCAGTGGTGGCGAAGGAGGCGAAGGAGTCTTGTGTCACCTGGCCTCCAGTGCTGGGAGCTGCTTGTTGACCTGGAGAGATGAATACACAAGATACAGACAAGCAGACCGATAGATAGCTCACTTGTTTATAATTATTCTAAGATTAGGATCTAATAAGCGGCATTAGGCTCGTTGAGGATTATTATTATTTTTTTTTTTTTGATAACTTGCTTATTTTCTAAAGCATTTTCAAGATGGGGAGACTTGAGAATAGTGTTTTTACTTTGGTGCAAGTTTTCGGGTTGTTTGTACCCCTGCGAAGCGTCCATGACCAGTTTTCTGTGGTATCTGGTCAGCCATATTGTAACTGATGTTATTTGATGTAACGTAATGTAATTCTTCTTAAGACATCCTGTGTGTTTGTGTGTGTGTGTGTGTGTGTGTGTTTGTGTGTGTGTGTGTGTGTGTTCGAGAGAGAGAGAGAGAGAGAGAGAGAGAGAGAGTTTGTGTGTGTAGGGGGAGTGGAATAGGGCGATTGTTGGCGTTTCGAGTCTTATATGTACAGAGGTCGAAAACCTCTATGTAATGTTATCTATAATGTTTGTGAACGTACCTCTATTTACGGAGGGTTTGCATGGCATAGTGTACCTTGTCTATCGTACCCGTTGCAGTACCTGTACGTATACATACGGCTCCAGACCTTCGAATATTTTTAGCAGTGCACGTTATCAAGTATCTCCCGCGCCTGCACGGCATTGAATATAGGTCTCCAGCTTTTTCAGCAGCCTCAGAATTTTAAATTTTTCCGTGTGATGAGAGGTGGATCTTTAGAGAGACAAGGTGCTCCGGCCATCGTGTAGGGCTGTGTCAACACACAATGAAACCCCCATTGGGTAGCATAAGTGGGGAGGAGGAATAACAGATTCAGCAGAATTTCTGGTATTTTTTTAATACTTGGACTTAAGAGTGAGGCACTCGAGTTATAGTCAGGTCTCTGTAAGTACTGGGTGTTGATGAGTGGTGGAGGAGACACCGGTTGGGTCACGTCTCGTCCTGTGAACTCTTTACGTCTCCCCAGTTGTGAAGCACCTATGGGAGCGATGACTGACTGGCCTGCTGGTGTAAGGAGCTGACGTATCGTGGGACGGACCCGGAGATAAAACCTTGTGAAGAGTTGATTGATTCTATGAAGTAGATGGGCAAATAAAGAGAAAAGTCGGATGACAGACAGACTTTATGGTGTTCCGAGGCTTTAAAACATAAGACTACAGTAGTTGGATCAATATATTCAGCAGGTCACACGATTCGACGAGAGAAAGATATTGCAGGTACGTTACTGTGGCCTGGAGGAAGCTAGAGTGAGCGTTTTAATAGTTCATAAAAGTAATTCTGCCTTATTCTGTACAATGCTTTCATTGACAGCGACATTATGATCCATTGCCACAATGTTATGTACTTATTTGATCAGTGTTTAAGGAATATTTCTTCTAAGAGTTGTTGCTGGTCAAGAACATCTACCCACACTAAAACTCACACTTCCACCGTTGTTCATAGTCTCAGTATTGCAGAAATTGGCGACAAGCCTGGGCTATGGGGGGGGGGGTGAACACTGCACCAGGGATGTACTAGGTTATCTTGATAAATGAAATTAAAATTATTGTCTTTGGAGATGTGTAAACGAGGCCATTTCCAGAGCCTCCACGGTAAAATGCTCAGTCCTCCAAGGAACTGTACTTGCACTCCTGTTCTTCATTCTATATTTGATATTGATTCGAACACCAGCCACAATTGGCTTGTGTGTTCCGGCCTCTGCAGATGATTCTATAATATGTATAAAAATCTCGTTAGTAGAGGACGCTGATGTAAATAAAGCCTTCCTTTGGGCCATCGAAGAAAACATGAGTTTCGATATGAATAAGTTCAACTCCTCGGGTATGGAGATGGAGAAACCAAGAACAGTAAAGAATACCAGACGGACACAGAAACAGCCATATCTCGATAGAATAATGTGATTGACCTCTGAATAATAATGTCTAAGAACCTTACGTTTAGTGAACACAATAAAACAATTGTTGCTTCCTCCAGAAGAATGGTGGGATGGATCCTGCGGTCTTTCAAGACAAGGGAAGAAACACCATTGATCAGACTCAAGACTAATTTTCTCACAAATGAGGTATTGCTGTAGACTAACATCACCTTATAAAGTGTTCCGATATCTTTCACGGCCCATATTAACGTGGTAAAGGAATTGAATTATTGGGAACGGCTGAAATGACTTTATTTGATTTTTGCCGGTATCTCCGGCAAATTTATTGTGCACTCCTTGAGGCTGCACTATCTAAAGTGCAAACGGGAGAGGTATATCATCATGTACCCTTGGAAGATCTTAGAAATCATGGTCTCCAACCTACACTCAGACATAAATTTGTACTGGCGCGATTGGCATGAATAATTCTGTGAAATGCTACCATTGAAATCAAAAGGTGTGACATACACAAAAACAGAGAGCCCCTTAAACATTCAATCGCCCGACTCTTCAGCGCATAGCCAGCAATCGTTAGAAACATCGAGGGATGCGCAGTACAGAAATTTGAGAGTGCCCTGGACAAGTATTTATAAAGTGTATCAGACCAGCTAGGCTGTGTTGGGTGTGTGGATCTTTATCCACTAACAGCCCAACGTAGGAGCCAGGGTCTAGCCCGGGCTGTAGTGGTTGAAGGCCCCGAAGACTATTTCAAGGTAACTCTAAGGTAATCCTTCCCCATAAAAAATGTATGTTCCGATGTGGGTGATAACCAAGCATTGCCATTTCGAGTGATTGAATGTTTTCATCCACATCAACCCAACATCCCATCCTCCACCCCATCATCATCTGCTGCTGACATTCATTTCCTCTTATCTACGTCTTATCGGTTTTTGCAAATTATCTTATTTATCAGCCTCACCTTCTCCCTCATTAGAGTGGCTACAAATTTTATTGCCGTTTGTACTCTTTATCGCCATGACCTGTGCTTATCGGATTTATCTCCTGACTTTTATTATTCCTCCTTTTACCTCGCCCCATCTTCTCTCAGTTCTCTCCCTGCACCGTGTTGGACGTCTGATGTATCATCTGGAGCCTGGTCCACGACGCCGTGAAATATGGGTTAGCCAAAAGCTAGAGGTGGGACACTCACTGGGGTAGTGAGGGGCCGGGGGGTAGTTAGAGTCACTAAGGCGGCAAGGGAGAGGGTGTGGTGCGGTTGGTACGGTCACTGGGGTAGCGAGGGGTGGGTAGCTGGGGGCCATTGCCATTGGTCCTTGGTGCTTCTGTGTTCCTGCTGGTGCTAGTGAAACAGGTGCTGTAGCAGCTCCCGCTTTTCTTTCCTGTGGTGTTGGCGGTGGTATTGGTGCTGTCTGTTGGCTCTGCTGTTGCCATTTAATGCCTCTCTTGCATAAAGATACAGCTTTTGCTCTCTTTGTCCCGACTTCTGCATTAGGCTGCCGCAGCTGTACCTCCTCCTGTGATACTGGTGGATGGCGGTGGCTCTCTGGAAGGCCTCGAGAGTGGCGTTGTGGCTGGAATGATCAAGTCCTACTATGCCTCCGGGATCTGTAGGCAGAAGGCAAAGAGAAGCTGGAGATATATACTAGCCACCCTAGAGGGTTCCCATCCGACTTTACTACTGTGGAGGTTTTACCTCACCTGGTCCTTCTCCGGGGATGATCTCACGAGGTTCTTTTCCACTGTGATCAGTCTTGGCAGACTCATCATGCTGGACGTGATCCGGATTCCAGAGGACTGTTCTGGAGGATGTAATCCGTTTAGGTCTACCTGCGGGGATTCTGCTGTAGAAGGTGTACTTGGAGAGCTTTGTTCATGTAGGAGTCTTTCAGAGGATCTGCTCCAAGGACCCACTCGTTGGAGATTCTCACCTCCCAAGGTTACACCGTCGACTGTGTATATATGTGTGTTGGAAAGGTTGCTTCCCCTCTGGCGCCTCAGCTGCGGCAAAACTACATTCCCAATCTTTTATAGGGTTGGTGTAGGAACTATGTCGTTGGTGGCGTGACTTTAAGAATAAAGCTTATTTTTATGTCCCACGGTGTCTTTGGGGGTCTAAATGTTGGCCCGGGCGCTGCCGGAGAAAGAAATATGACGGTGGGTGTGCGGCACGCTGGAATTTCTTGTTGGTCCTCGGGAGTATATATTGCACATCAGCGCGCCACAATATTTTCTTAACTTAGTGGTCGAGCAAAGATACTTAATAAAAGAGCACGTCAAAAAGGCGAGATAGATTTTGAATGAGGTTGGTTTCATTTTTCACTGGTATATATTATAGCCCAGTGGTTGCTTTTGAAGCATGTATCTCATGATGGCCCTTATTTATTATGATTCAAAAGGCTCTCTGTGTAAGTATTCAAAGGCAAAGCGTTTTTGTGATAGTGTAGGTAAAGGGGTTAGGTGGAGGCAAGTACAGAACGGACACTGGGTACAGTACATCCACACAGAAGGGTGACAGGAAGGCCGGGAGACTTAGAGGGTTTCATTTATCACTGAATGTATGTATTGAATTAGTGATGCCTAATATGGCAAGATGTTGACTTTAAGGCTGGAAATACCTGAGACATGAGCACAAGCTAGGGCGACCCGGTAGGATACTTGCTCAGGACATGTACCTGAAGGAAGAGAGGGGCTGAAGCCAGACAGGGTGACGTGTCAGCTGTTGCTATTTGTTTTATATCGCTGTTGTGGCTGTGTTAGGCTGTTAAAAGAGAGGGGGTAATGAGTAAATATACAGGATAGATTTATATAGGGTAGTTGCCTGGATGTGGAAAGGGAGCTGTGGTTTCAGTGCATTACACATGGCAGCTAGAGACTGAGTGTGAGCGAATGTGGCCTTTTCATCTGTCTCCTGGCGCTACCTCGCCGGTGCAGGGGGTGGCAGTGCTATTTTCCCGTGGGGCGGGCTGGCTTCAGGGGTGGATGGGGGCGAGGAAGTCTAAATATGTACATATGTGTATGTGTATGTATGTATATATGTATATGTACGGTGCATATTTGTGCATGTATGTATATATGTGTGTATGTGGGGGGATGGGTTTTTCTTCGTCTTTTTCCTGGCGCTACCTCGCTGATGCGGGAAACAGTGATCAAGTATAATAATAAAGTATAATAGAATATATATATATATATATATATATATATATATATATATGTGTGTGTGTGTGTGTATTCAGTCCAAATAAGCACAAAACCAGGTAATATCCATCATAAATAGAAAAAGAAAGATAATCCCTTGCATTGAGATCAGTATGAATTGTTGTCCGTTGATGTTTCAAATGCATAGTATGCAGTACATCCCTAGTTGGCTAGCCTCTGAATGCAACATCGTCTATTGGTAATCATTATTTCCAGCTACTGAGTGATTTTCGCTCTCTTATTCAAATATACTAATTAGGTAATACTGTCCCCACATCCCACTCCTATCAGCGTCCTAGGTGTGGGAAAATCATTCCTCATCCCTCTGAAGTCTCTGCCAAACAGCTGGGATATATATGTTTCCTTCATATCCACAATGTAAATATTTTGCATCCACAGATTGGCCCAGCGGAGGAGCAGTTCCGTAGAGTTTTGGCGGGTAGCTACTCCCACATCACCTTCAAGAACTTTGGCTTGGCGATCGTGGCTGCCAGCATAACTGACAGCCGGGGGTACACGCCCATTTACGTCGGGAGATCTGAGTATCTTCAGTTCCTTGGTATAGGATGGGGATTCAGGTGAGTTTATGGTAGGTGATGAGGGTATAGCAAGGAATCGTTGCCTGGAACTTCTGAGTCACTTTATTACTGAAAAAGTCTGACAAATTTAATACTGCGATTTATCCTTAATAGACTTCTTTATCGTATATCAGCCCTGATAATTTCACCATGATGCTCCTTCTGATGAGTTCTGTTAGTCTGAGTAGAAAGGGAAACCAGTCCGTCAATGAACAACATATTCCTCCGTCAGTTTCTTATTGTTGTGTCATGAATCAACATAACAGATGATATTCTGAAGGGCAGTTCAAATAGGTCTCTACATTTTATAGGGAGTTTGTGAATGTGACTGCAGAGCAGACAGTTAATAATTTCAAGATACCCTTTAACTATATGTGGAGTAAGATAAATTGCAAAAAAAGAACATAAAAGCATAAGAATATAAGAAGTGAGGACACTACAAGAGGTCTATTGGCCCTTGCTAGGCAGGTCCTGAGTCTGTCCACCCTACAACCAACCGCTTGAACCCTTAATCACATTTAACCTTCGTTTAAAGCTACCTAAAGACTCAACTTCCACTACTGTACCTGGCAACTTATTCCATAAATCTGCTACCCTACTCCCGAACCAATATTCACACACATCCGACCTGAATCTATTTTTTCCTAATTTAGATCCATGATTTCTTGTTCTATCTGATGGCGCTATTCTAAGAACTTTATTCATGTTACCTTTTTTAATGCCCTTAACCCATTTAAAAACTTCAATCATGTCCCCTCTAGTCCTTTTCCTCTTAAGTGAGTGTAAATTCAGCCTTTCTTAACCTTTCTTCATAAGTGAGGTTTCGAATTCCGGGGATCTTTTTCGTACTCTCTCTAAACAATCTGTATCATCTGCATAGTATGGAGCCCAAAACTGTACCGCGTGATCCAAATGTGGTCTCATCAACGCAAAATAAAGTTGCAATAATACTCTCGGAGTTATATTGCTAACAGTCCTGTTAATGAACCCTCACATCATATTAGCCTTATCACTCACTGTAATACATTGTTGCCGCTGCTTAAGGTCTTTGCTCTCCAGTACTCCTATATCTCTTTCAAGTTCTGTTTTACTAATAATGTTGTCCAGTTTGTAATTAGTGTTCCTGTCTTTACTCACAATAAGTGTTTTGCATTTATCTATATTGAATTCCATCTTCCATGCACCCGCCCACTCTGATAATCTAAGTCCCTCTGCAATTTCACGGCCACTGTTCTTGTATCATCGGCAAATTTACTGAAGTCCCTGTTATTTCCATATCAAAATCATAAATATATATAACGAACAAGAGTGGTCCCAAGACTCATCCCCTAAGGAACACCACTGGCTACATTGCCCCACTCTAATGTTACTCCGTCGGTACATACCCTCTGTTATCTGTCAGTGAGCCACGCCCTAATCCAATTGAATACACAACCGCCGATGCCGTGTGCCGCTATCTTTCTGAATAGGCGCTCATGAGGTACTTTGTCAAAAGCCTTGCTTAAGTCTAAGTATACAATATCATAACTCTTACTCTAATCAACATTTTCATATACTTCGTTAGAGAAGGGTTTGTCCGTTGTAATTGATTTTGTTCTCTATAATTGATTCAAGGAATTTTCCCACAATAGATTTTAAGCAGATTGGACGATAATTAGAAGCAATGGATCTATCCCCTTTCTTAGAAATGGGAACGACATTTGCTGTCTCCATTGCTTAGGGACTACGTCTGATTCCAGAGACTGCTTAAACATCTAAAATTGGAGCATTTACTTCCTCCTTACATTCTCTCAAGACCCTCGCATAAATACCATCTGGCCCAGGAATCTCGGTTACTTTAATCGTTCCGTTTGTTTCAAAATATCAAATTTACTTAGTTTTATATTGCATAGCTTCCCACTTTCGTGCCCCCCGTAAATTTGCTGTGGAACCGGAATGTTTGTATTCTTCTCCTGTTTACATACTGATATGAAGTGATTATTTAAAACTTCACACATTTCATAAGAACATAAGAAGTGAGGACACTGCAAGAGGCCTATTTGCCCATGCTAGACAGGTCCTGAGTCTGTCCACACTACGGCCAATGGACTGATCCCATGAACACATCCAACCATAGCTTAAAGTTACCTAAAGTCCTAGCTTCCACTCCTGTTCCAGGCAACTTATTCCATAAATCTACTACCCTATTCCCGAGCCAATATTTACCCACATCCGACATGAATCTATTTTTTTCTAATCAAAATCCAATATTTCTTGTTATCTCTGACGGCTCCATTCTAAGAACTTTATTCATGTAACCTTTATTAATGCTCTTAACCCATTTATAAATTTCATTCATATCCCCTCTAGCCCTCCTCAAGTAACTGTAAATTCAGCCTTTTCAACCTTTCTTCATAAGTGAGTTTTCTAATATCTTAGACTCTCAGAGAAGAGCAGAAAGTGTATCTAGAGAGACGGAAAGGGGTGGAATCATACACACTCGTTTACTACACCTACTTTATCTCAATTGCCTTTGTACTCTCTCTAAACAATCTATATCAACTGCACAGTATAGAGCCCAAAACTGTACCGCATAATCCAAATGTGGTCTGACCAGCGCATGATAAAGTTGCAATAATACTCTTTGGGTCTTATTGCCAATAGTCCTATTAATGAAGCATAACATCTTATTAGCCTTTTTACGCACTGTAATACATTGTTCCCGTGGCTCAAGATCTTTGCTCACCAATACTCCTAAATGTCTTTCGCATTCTGTTTTACCAATAGTGTGTAATTAGTGTTCCTGTCTTTACCCACAAGCAGTCTTTTGCATTCATATGTACTGAATTCCATTTTCCATATACCCGCCCACTCTGATAACACTGTGTAACAAAATTTTAACTTTATTGTCTTTGGTCAGTAAATGTCATTTCCTATTTGTTTTCATTTAGGAAATGAAGAAAATAATAATTATCTCCTTTAAACTTTGTCGTTTTCTGAAAAATGATGATTTTTATTTTTCTGAAAAGCGATCTTTTGAAGCTAACCTACTTTCCCTTGCATTCCAGACGGATTCCACACTAATTTTGTGAAGCAAAAATTTAAAGAGCTTTTTAGAAGTTTCAAGAACCTTCGAAACGATTCTAAACGTTCCACGAACTTCTAGAACATT
>JAYMFT010172449.1:0-12202 GCA_038088735.1 Panulirus argus
TTCTATATATTAATCCCTTTTGAAAGGAGCCTAAATTTTTATATATATATATATATATATATATATATATATATATATATATCTCGGATGTTTTCGTGAATAATATATACACACACACACACACACATATATGTACAGAACATTTGTATTTCGTCTTCTGTCTAGTCGTAGGTTATTGCGTTCACATCACCACTGTCCGACTTACCTTCTCCCTCCCGTCTGTTTCTTTACGTTTATCTCGTTTTCGTTACCTTCAAGTGTTGTTGTCCTGCTCTAGTTGGGATTGTCCAAGTTGGTGTTCGTATAATAGTCGCAATTCTTCCACTTCCCACTGACCAAATGACAGTGAAACTCTCTCTGTCTCTCTCTCCTAAAACATCCTCTTAATTCCAATTTATATCCTCTCTCTTTAATCTTGTACATTCTGAATTCCTTAATTAGTCAGCCTTAATCTCCTTTCCTGGCAATTCATTTTCTTCATCTTCATACATCTTCCTTTATCTATCCAAACGTCATTGTTTCTCTTTCTTTACTGGTAAACTATATATACTCTCTCTCTCTCTCTCTCTTTTTTCTCACAGTGGCTCGAAAGAATGAGATGGGTCATTAAAGAGATATAGAGATGCAGGTACGTAGTTTCGAAAGAAACGTGTAAGTTTTAACGAAGAATGAACATATAAAAGATTGGAGAAAGAGAAAGAATAGAAAAGAAAGCTTTTTAAATAACGATTATTATAAATATCTAAGAAGAATAGGTTTAAGTAAATCCAGGACTTTCGAGTTTAAAAAAAAGAAATTACACACCATACTATTTACCCTTCCATATACATTGTCTTTCCTACCCCCTCTCTCCCTTCCTCCTCTACCCATCTTAAAAGATGAATAATAATGAACGTAGTTATAATGACAAAAATAACAATAACAAACGCACATGAATTGATGACAATAGTGATATCAATTCTAATTATAATAATAATGATAATGTTAATATCAATCATCATTATCATCATTACTCATGATCACAATAATACAAATTCATCAAAGATTTTGATAAGTAACAGATGCACACGGAAGCCTTACGAAAAACCCGTAGTAGCCAGTGAGAATTAATGATAATGTCAACAATCTCTTACTGTGGTGACCTGGCTTAGAAAGAGACGGCATCCGGTTCTCTCCAACTCTTTATGTGAGGCAGAGATAAAAGAGGCAGTTCCAATCTGTGACAAAGTTCAGACTGTTGTTTTATGATCGCTTCACTACCCTCAAGGATTTTCTCTTCGCATTTCCTTCCTAACTCGGGACACATTACGGAATTCGGACTCTTTCTTTTCTAGTATTATCGCATGTCATTTCCCTTGCTATGACGAACTGAATTCCCCCCCTCCCCCCCTTTTTTTCCGAGGTGTTAAAGAAATACCTCATTTAGAGGAGACTCTTTTTTATTTTTATGGAGTTTATTCAGCTTCAAGGCTGCTCTCCGAGCAGGAGCAGTGAAAGGATGGATTCTTTTCCAGCGGACGGGTCCTCTGCGAGACAACAACTAATAGCCTAGTAACTACGGTACAGCGTTAGCAGGAGTTACTTCTCGCTGACAGTGCAACTAATTGCAGACAGATGGACATATGGATACACAGATAGGTAGACTGTTCACGTTACACACAGGCGACTGTAATATGTCAAATACATATTCATGTCAGTGTATACATGTGTTCTGCAGTTCATTCCAATCTTCAGTGCATGGGAGAAGAATAAGAGTACCTTCTCTCACACGTACAACGACTCGACTCAACAGCTCTGGACACAGCAAGAAAAGCAAAATAAAGAAAAAAAAAAATCTGTAGGGTTAAAGCAGCTGAAGTCTCATAGTCTGCTATACCAGCATAAGCACAGAAAAAAAAAAAAAGAGGGCAGCAGTAGTTGTAACAGCTGCCCCCAGAAAGCAGTGCCCTCGCAAATGGACGACGAAACAGCTGGGCGAGACACGGCAAAAGGGTGTGAAAATAAGTGACCAGCAGCAGAAGTAGCAGAAGAAGGAGCAGAATAAGCAGAAGATGCAGCAGCGAGAGCGGCAGCAGCAGAAAAGCAGCAGCAGCAATACCATGATAAAAGCATCAGAAGAGCAGCGTCAGTAGCAGTAGCATAAGGAGCTTTAAGGAACGGCAGCCATAATAATACTGTCAACAGGAGAATAATCAACAGCAACAGTAGAAGCAACAGGAGAACCAGCAACAGTTGTATCCAGTAGTTACAGAAGCAGCAAACGGCAGCAGTAACAGTAGAAGCGGCAACAGGGACAGCAGGAACAGCAGCAGTAGCAGCAGCAGCAGCAGCAGCCCCAGCAGTGTTGATGAGCCGGGAGGTCGATAAGGCCTGCGTCGCTTGGTTCTCCCAGGCGCCGCCGTCGAGTCTCACTGCAAAACTTGGAGGTTTCTACCGTGGGGGGAGAGGGAAAGGAGGGGGTGGGAACGGTTTCCACTCCGGGCGGATAGTGATGAAACGTTTCTTCCACGTGGGACAGAACAGTGAAAGGTTGAGTACCGCTATAAGGGAAAGGGAAAGGGGGGGGGGGGCTGGAAACTGTACACCACAGGGTGAGAACGGTGAAAGATTTATCACCACGGGGTGAGAACGGTGAAAGATTTATCACAATGGGGCGAGAACGGTGAAAGGGTTTCTACCACAAGGAAGGACAGGGAAAGGTTGCTACCGAGGTTGAATAAAGTGAATTTCTTTATCAAGGGCGGATGGCAATGAAAGGTTTCTACTAAGGGTAAGTAACAGTGGGCGGCTTCTACTACGTGGCGAGCAGTGGAAGGTTTCCACTTCGGGGAAGAACAGTGAAAAGCTTCTACAGAGTTCGTACAGCAGAGAAATGTTTCTAGTATGGACAGGTAACACTGAAAGATGACGGATAAAAAAGATTTCTAACACTGACAGGTTTCTACGAAGGGTAGATAACAGTGAACGGTTTCCACCACGGGTTGGTGACAGCGAGAGGGTTTTACCACGAGCGGGCAACAGTGAAAAGTTTCTAACTCTGGCGGATAACAGCGAAAGATTCCATTGGTTTCTACCATGAGTGCACAAATGAGAAAGGTTTCGATTTAAGAGTGAAAAATAGTAAAAGGTTTTTACACAGGGCGGACAGCAGTGAAAAATTTATATACAAGGCGTAAAACAGTGAAAATGTAGCTATGTACCTTGTCTTGAATGGACGCTGGTGAAGTAAATCACCATCACTGATTATCACAGCGGTTTTAAATCTTGCAAACGTTCAGATATATGGAATAATGGAGAATAAGACCATCTGTCTACGTGTACTTTATAACATCTTATGGTATTCATGTACCTTAAGTATGCATTATCATTCTTACTCAGGTCCATTTCGAAAAGAAAAAAAATACGAAATTCGTAAATGTATAACGTCACTAACCGTATTGAATACAACACTTCACAAAGCGACTGAAAACGTTTGCATGTCATATCAAAAGGAATTAATATTTGCATGGCATGTCTCTCATTCCTGCTAATGACACCTCACTTTCTGACTCTTTCTGCAGATTTTCTTTGAAGTTATTTGCAAAAAGTATTAATGTGCTCTGAAGAACTGGATTTGGTCTGAAAAATTCCCTTTGATGGCATAATCGGATAAAATTTACATATCAGTAACAGATGTGTTCCCAAGTCGACGATTTTCACAAGTAAAAGTTAATTTAAAGAGGTGCTACCGAATGAAAACGTAGATGTTCGACAGAAACTCACTTAAAGAAAGGTACTCTTGGACGATATTTCCATCCTGTTGAACATAAATCTATTCCTTGTGTTACCTGGCGTTGCCTACACCTTGTTATGAAAATGGAATACAAAGGAATTCAAACAGCAACAGACCATTGGGTCCCTTCGAGGCTGTTTCTAATACTGGAAGACATCAGAAGCTCAGATTATAATGTGGTAGAAACTGTAAGGCTTACACATAATCTACATTATTCATATTCCATTCAGATAGCCGCACCTTACACCAAATGCTTATATGGGTAAAATTTCCCTTTTTAAGTTTAATGCTCACTCCCCGCTAACAGTGGACACACTCGGCGTAACATTTTGGAAGGCGAAAACACGCTTTAAGGTCGCGTTCATGCGGGTACCCCATCTCATAACTTACTCCACGAGGAAAGCCCCGGACCATCAGTATACGAGGTAAGGTTCCATGGTTGATGCCACTGGTACCATCTTCTCTAATGACTCCCAAACCATCACCTACCCATCATCAGCTGCCCTCACATTAGGTACCCGGGTCATCCACCTATGTCCCCCTCCTCCAACTCTCATCATCTCCCTCCTCTCCCTCCCTCCATCCACTATAAAATCCCTCATGGGACGCTGGTGTCTCCCTCGTCTCTCACTCCACTCATGTGACTCCCCAACACTACGTGGCATTATATGATTTGGGGAGAAGTATCACACCCACCTCCTTCTTCCCGTTCCTCCTCCTCCTCCTCCTCCCCATCCTCTTGACCCCCCGCGTGATGTGTCTGGGTGTCGGGGGTCATCATGGGTCCATTAGGGCGTCTGGCTGTATAAAATGCTGGAGTGTGCGTGTGCTTAACGCCACCGCCAGCCTCCGCACCCTGTCTTATGGGCCAGATGCCCCAGCCCACCCTCACTCGGCTCCCTCCAGCTCGCTCTCTTCCTCTCCTCGTCCTCACCCTTCGCTCTGTCCCTTCCCTCTTTGTTGCTTTCACTATCCCTCCGACCTCTGCCCTTCCACGGCACTGACAATGCTCTCCTTGCTGCCTTTAACTTTCTTCCCAGAGTCTATCTCTTGCCCCTCGCCACAGCTAAAAATCTCACAATGCTGGCTTATAAGAGAGATGCTAGGTTGCGTCTTTCGTCGCCTCGTTCCTTCCCTCCATAATGTCTCGTATCCCTCAATCCCTTCCCTTCTGTTTCCTTCTCGCTATGTCACCCTTCTCATTCATAACAGAAATGCCCCCTCCTTTTCTTCCGATCTGCTGGCACCGATTCCGTTCGCAAGGTCCCTTGTCATTCTCCATCTTCTTCAAGTATTCTTCCACCTTTTCTGCCATTTTCAAGTCATGTATATTTCTGGGATGTAGCACAGCATTCCCTAAACTATAGGTTGATAATTAAACGTCCAGGCAAACGGGTGGGGTAAGCACAGAGATATACACGAGAACATGGTAAAAACAGATAACAGGAGACTTGATGGTCCATAACGAGGTTGTCTCTAAAAGAAAAAGTGAATATAGCGATGAAAACAGGAATGCAAAGCAGAGGGCACCTTCTCACCCATCTTTTCCTTCGGCTCAACTGCCGACAGGAAAACACGTAAATAAAAAAATAAATATATATATATATATATATATATATATATATATATATATATATATATAAAACGAGTATTGTGGCGAGATACTGGCATGAAAATTTTATAGGAAAGCGTGCACTGGAAAATGTACCCTATCATTTTGATAAAATGTCCACTAGGGTTCGATTCTGAGTACACAAGGAATAATCAAAAGGTGGCGCTGTGGGTACTGAAGCCTACCAAACTAATCCTTCTTGTCCCACTTAGGTGGGAGGGCATTTTGAAGTTGCTCACAGAGGTGCAGAGCCTCTCAAACGTCAAGCCTATGGTGGCATGAACGACAAAACAAGAACAGTTCTCAGGTCTTGGGTGGAGCAGAGGACAGAAGAGCACAAGGCCATACTACTTGACGTCTCGGTCCATCCGATGTCATTTGAAATTCTACGTCTGAAACTCTTACTGCCGTAAACGATGATGGTCTTCAGATGCCTAACTCGATGACGTAGCTGATGCATGCGGTCGAGGACGTCTGCTATGTTGCTAATAACAGTACTCTCTCTATCTCGTGCAGGAACCATCCAAATACAGTAAAAACAAAGATCAAAGTATCTTTTAAGAGAAAAATCGCTTATGTTGTCATCTGCATAGAGAGAAAACGAACATTTCGATTTCAGGGGTATTCCCTATGATCGGCACTGGGGTCATGTGATTTAACGAGGCGTTAAGTCTTAATAATCAATTAATCAACATTTATTTACAGGAAACAGTTGGGTTTTGAAATTTGTGGTGGCATTTTTAACGTGGAATCTGATTAAGTTTGAAACGACGACCAACACCTGAACAGTTTATAGGTACTCCCAGGTTCCTTAGCGACTCTGATTATGCATTTTGGACAATTCTCACTCGATTACTGTAAATATTTTAGGTAAATGTGCAGTATACAAAACATATAATCCGAGTAAGAGAACATTACACTTGAGGAAAATAATTCTACAATTCGTATCTCTTATTCTTGGTTACATATCAAGATTTCCTTGCTATATATAGTGCCTAATTACACTATAATTAACAGTGACAGGAAACAAATTAGGCGTTGGTGTCTTGATTTTAGTTAAAAATTTCTGTTAATTATGTAACGAAAAATTTAGTCGTTGCTGATAATACCGACTTGTGGAATTGAAATAAAAGCTTCATAAATGAGAAAATAACGGGATTACATTACAGGTCCTCACGCTTATACTAGAAGTAAAGGAAAGTCTCTTTGACCAGTCAGTCAATGTTTTGCAATGTATACGACTCGATTACTGTGGAATATTTCGAAATTCCAATATCGAGGAGTGGATAATCTCTCTCTCTCTCTCTCTCCAGTATTTCAAGACGTGTACTCTGTCTAAACCTGTTCAATATTCCCTCAGTAAACATAACCCAGAAACCCACTCGCGACGTGAACAAAGACGAAGATTTCCTCGATAATGTCGTGGTTGGAGCAAAGTTTGATACGATCAGCGACAAATTACACAGAGATAGTTCTTGATACTGCCACTAATGTCAGTCAGTATGACAGTCATGAAGAAATAACAGAGATTAGACGCCCACATTCCGAAGATTTTCGCTTTACCTTTTCAACAGGATAAATGGGATGACATCTTTAGCAGAAACATTATTAATAAAACTAACTTCGTTTAGCATGACAATTAAAGCTGCAGAGGGAACATATAAGCAATCGTGTTGCAACAGATCATTTTCTAGATCCGAGCCAAAACTGTGGAAAAATACAAATGGATACAAATGAATTCAAACAGCAGCAGACCACAGGGTCCTAACGACAGAAACTAATGGGTTAGTTGGTAGGAGAAGAAAGATTTCCAGATTTTTTTTCTAAGAGGAGGACTAGTACACTTTACATACAAGTAACGAGACGCAAATAATGCCAGTCCTGGGTTTGATGCGAAATACTTAACAAGTCAATACTTTAAACGTATCTGTGAAACTGCTTTCAACTACCCTGAACTGTAAAGAAAAGAGTACTTCGCCTCATTCAAGGTAAAATATTTGCCTTTCGATTTTTCTTCCTAAATTCTTGCTCTCTTCCACCAACACAAACACCCATGAAAGAACCCAGTGGTTTGTGGTTGCTTGTGTTCCTTCGTTTATTTCTATACAATTTTGTCTCTGAAAATGTCGTTCTAATTCTTGGTTTGGTTTTGAAACTGCCGCGGCAGCTTTTTTGAGAGAGAATGGCCACATCACTCAGTCTTTTCTATTTAGGATATCCCATTTTGATGGTGATTTAATCGTCCCGATTTGCATTTTATTGTTTTCAAACTGTTTTTTATTGTTTTTATGACATAATCCATAGCTATATGGCTGGACGAAGTATATTTTCCCCTCTACTTTATTTCCTCACTTTTTAACCAACTTGGACTTTATTGAAACCACATATCGTATATTTCTTTTTTCTTTACCCAGAAAAAAGATTATGTCCTGCTATTTCTGGAAGAATAAATCATAACAGTATAGCAAGGGAGGTTATATTCTCACATGATCTACATTTCCACAGAAAGGCCTCACATACGCTCTCCTTCAACATTATTCATCATCTAAACCTACAGTGGTCTTGACGTGATGAATTACAGCAGTAACGAGGAAAAAATAGAAGTCTACAAAAGTCATCTGAATGATGTCTGCTGCAACCACAGTAAGAAAAAGAAAAAAAAAAAAGATAAGTCTTTTATTACCACGACGGGAAGTTAAAGCACCATCACAAAGGCCCAGACAAAAGCCCTCCAAAAGCAACAAGAGAGTACCACACATTATACATATAGGAAAAAAAAAATCTTCACAAAAGCCTCTTGGGTGTCTGACGAAGCGCATTATGCTTAGAGCCAGACAGACACATCGTCTCTGAGGACCCTTGTCCCTTGGTATCCTACAACAGAGAGGTCAAAATACCTCGAAAAATCGACCCGTGGGACCTTGCTTTCTACCCCCTGACGCGCCGGGTTTGGAAAAATATTCCCATTAATCTTTGTGGTGCTTATTTCTCGGAGCAAGGCAGTCCCTCCCCCCCTCCCTCGACGCTGGACTACGCTGTCAATTCGTCTTGTGAAATGGAACGTCGGGACCAAAGCTAGAAAAGAAACAGACCCATCGGATGTTCCCCGTTGTGAACGCTGTTAAACCAAGTATCGGAGTCCCCCAATGTCTTCTGCAGCTGTTTTCGTCTCCAGCTGAAGCGTGAATGAAATATGGAATATCCACGGTACCTGGAGAGGACAAAAACGTATAAAACCGATTATGGAGCTACGACTGACAGTAATTGTGGAATCCTTCAAGGGGGAAAAAAAGAAAAAGAAAGGATAGCGCCTGAGCTGCAGGTGAAACTGATGCAAACAAGCTGTGGGTGAATCTGTCAACACACTAAGATATAAGACTTGTAATGAAACTTGAATGTAAGAGAGAGAAGAAAATAGAAACCAGTTTCTTCCAACCACGGTCCTGTGGTTTCAGACGAAAGAGACAGTCTCAAGTTACTCTGACACTCCTCTTCCTACACACACACACACACTGGCTCTGTAGCCTTTGTCCTGATCTGAGCCTCGTGGGAAATATATTACTTCATATCCTGCACGGATTTGAGAACAGGGTTTTCGCCGAGAAGCAATATCAAATTAACAACTTAAAACCTCACTAAAATTACAGCAATAGGGACATCACTTCTGCAAAATCAGTCTCTTTATATTAGCACTAACTATTCGCTTTTTACACAACGAAATGTTTGTTCGATAGTATTATATAACACTGCATTCAGAGTCATAGAAAAAAAATTTATTCAGTTGCTAATTGAAGAGAATGTATCGGTTCTCTACTGTTTATTGGGAGGATAGTTTCTTAAAAACTGTACCTGGGAGTTTTTTTGTAGGCATTTTAATGGTATTTTCTCCCATTTTATCGAATAATTTCATACGAAATCAGGAGCATAAGTCTTCACTATGTCGTATATCTAAAACTTTTCGGATGAGTTTTTTCTTCAAGTACAGAATCCTCAAAACCAATATCCCAGGCTATTTGTTTTGGTGGATATTATCCATAGCCTTTCTCTCAGCATCTACTATCTACAGTGTTTCTCTCAGTTTCTGCAGTCATGGATACTTCCGTCTGCGTACATTATCCAAAACACTCTATATTATATCTTTTTCTCAGTTGTTATTAACCACAGCATTCATCTCAGCGAACATAATGCATTATATGTTTTCCAACGTCCACTGTACTGGACATAACTATCAGCAGGCAATTTGTATGATGACTGTCATATCCACCGTACATTCTTCATAATCAGAGACCATCGTCCCTGATGCTTCTTCGAAAACAACTGCAACCCCCTTCCAGGGTGCTCCAACTCCCCTCCTCGATTCTCTATTTTCAACTTAGTATTCCTCCCCAACCCGACTCCACTACGTACCTGAGCACATGTTCACAAGAGCATTAACTCCTGCACCGCCGCTGCCATACTACCAATCAAACCTTCCCTCCTTCCCCCCTCCCCCTCCCCATGGCTTTTCATAAGGCCACTCTTTCCATCTTCCTAAACCCTGCAGAGGACCACACTTTCCTCCATCACCATCTCAAGACTAATCCTTCCCTTCCCCAAGACTTCTCCAGATTTAGATCCCTCTCTCCCCCTCCCAGAACTCCCCACTGCGATTAGTTCTCCCCTCCCTAAACTCCTTTTGTGCCACCCTTCCTTCAAAGGCCCTTCAAAGGACCATCCCGGTTTCTCCAACTCTTCCAAAGGTCCATTCCTCCTGAACTCCTCTGCGCGACCACTCTCCCTTTCCCTTCCTACCGCCTTCAAACGTCTGTTTCCTCCCTTCCCATCATTCCCATCTATCAGCTTCTCTTTCCCATCTTCCATGCCTTTCATACTGTACCTAAATCGTCTTTCTCCTCCTTCTCTTTGCTTCTTCCCCGTTGCTCTCTCAACCACACCTTAACCACCTTGCTCTCATCCATGCCTTTATCGTTTTGGCTTGTCCACCAACATTGTTCTCACGAACATTATGGAGCAAGCAAAGTCTCTCTCTTCCCTCCCTCCCTCCCTCTCTCTCTCTCTCACACACACTCTCCCTCCCTTTCTACTCGTCAACACATGGCCCTCTCTTCTCCTATATAATTTCCTAATCTCCTTTCTCTAATGAACCCCAAACTTCTCACGATTCTATCATCAAGCCCTTACTTATCCTAATACCCCCCTTACACACACACACACACACACGCACAGACGCGCGCGCGCGCACCCTCTCTTTCTCTCTCTCCCTCTCCACTTTTCCTTTCATTCCCCCACTCCCTCCTTCCCCCTCTTCCTCTTGCCTACGCTGCTTCCGTCGTTTATTCAATGCATGACCGTTGATTTCTGTCCAGGTCGCTCCCCCCATGCAGGGTGCCCTTCTTACCCAAGAGGGCTAAGCACCCCCAGGGCACCAAAGACTCGGACCAGGATTACCAATAACCCATCCGTCTCCATAATTTTGACAAGGAACAGCTGCTCTGTTTCACTCGTAAATGGATGTTCCGTTTTTTTCTTCATCCCTCCCTCTCATACTCCTCGCTGGATCTCCTCTCTCTCTCTCTATCTCTCTCGTATATATTCTTTGTATGGATACGTGTGTGTGTTTGCAACAGCATGCGTCTCTTTCTCTCTCTCTCTAACTTTCCTTCTCTCTTCTTGCAATTTCCATTTTTCACCCTTTCCTCTTTCTCCTCTCTCTCTCTCCTTAACCTCTAATTTTTGCCCCCCCTTCCCCTTTCTTCCTTCCCTAAAAAAAAAAAAGTATGAAAAAGTGCCTCCGCGAGCAGATATGTTACCCTTACCACAAAAGCGAAGTAAAAGAAACATATAAAAGAAATGAGAGAAAAAAAAATACTACAATTGCGCAAGGAAAACTGTTGTATTCAAGTCTTCTTTTAAACATTTTGAGTTTCATTTGCTAACGAGGAAGTCGGTGCTGTACAAGCATAGCTGCTAACATTTTTAGCCACTTCTGGGGACACAGACCCAGAGAAAGACGCGTATGATTTATGAATTCCCTCGTCTTAGCGCAAGACATATGGTATATATGATGTAAAATGAAGATGAATAATCCAGTGCACAGAGTCAACATGATATTCTAAGCCATAAGGATGTACTGTGCTGAGCAAGGGAATAGCGGGTATGATATTGGAAATCGTTATCAAGCTGCATGAATGAAAGAAAATTCGTCTTTGCGCCAGTCGAAAATCTCTCTCTTTTTTTCTCGAGCTCTATCTCTATCTAATTTTCTGCTTTCTCTCTCTCTCTCTCTCTTTTCCTACAACTGTATTTACATTCATTCATCCGAGAGAAAGGTGGAAGACACAACACACGCAAGAATCACCATTACGGGACATGAGGGGGAAATAAAATAACTTTCTTTGCAACACGGATGACGAATGGTAAGGCAAGGTAGAAAGAAAAGAAAAAAAAGAAAGAAAAATGATGCTTCAATATCCATTCCCCGAAACAAAAGAGGAAGGTATGAAAGGCGAGCTAGTTCCGATATCCAAGCGTCCGGTTCAAGCAAAAATAACCCGCTTTTTTTTTTTCTCTCTCTCTCTCTCTCTCTCTGCCGCTTGCCACAAGCCCGGCACCACAGTACAACCCGGATTAAAGTTTCCTCGGTTGCACAAAAGGATCATATATCCTCAGAATATGGCGAAAAATAAACTGCCTCTATTTACTAAAACTGATGATGTGGAAGGTAAAACAGTGTTCGGGATATGTATATACAATATATATATATATATATATATATATATATATATATATATATATATATATATATATATATATATAAA
>JAYMFT010172460.1:0-12202 GCA_038088735.1 Panulirus argus
TGCCATTCTACACTCAATCTCTCCTGATATTTCTTCACACAAGTCTCCTTTCGAAGCTCACTTACTCTCACCACTCTTTTCCTCCTGACATTCTCTCTTCTTTTTTGAAAACCTCTACAAATCTTCACCTTCGCCTCCAGAAGGTAGGGATCAGACATCCCACCAGCTGCCCCTCTCAACACCATAACATCCTAAAGACTTTTTTACACGCCTATCAATTATTAGTATTATTATTATCATTATTATTATCATCATTATCATTATTATTAATATTATTATTATTAGTATTATTATTATTTTATTATTATTGTTATTATTATATTTCTATTATTATTATCATATCACTGTTAGGTTTTTGACATGGAGGTGTGAATAAAGCTAATGGTAGAAATGTATTTTGAGATTTTCTTAAACCATCATGCTCTAAATGTAGGAAATTGTATACATCATATTTATTGACAGATGGTGAAAATCATCTACACTCTCTTTATCACTCAACCCCACCTTGGATAGTGAAAAACAAATCTTACTTTGGGATGAAACTGATTATCTTGTACTATGATGTAAGGTCATTGTGTAAGTAAACCAAAGAGACTTGGGATATAACTAAATTTATACATCAGGGTCGTTACTTCTTGTCAAGTGATGGTTCATCGTCTTCAAAGGATGTTGCTGCTAAATTGCAGTTACTGACACTCCACTTCCCTCACCTGCGACTGCTGTGGTGCCCTTCACCATATGCTACTGCTGAGATATTCCAAATGCTCAAAGTAAGCACTGGTACAGTTTATCAGTAACATAATAAACACTGAAATGTTCATTCATGTATTGGGTGAGATTTTTTTGGCTTTGCAATTGAACAGCTGTTGTCTTTTACAGCTCTGCTTTCAGTAATACGTGCTGGCACAATGTAAGTAATGTATATTCCTGATTTTCATTTTTGTATTCTAATTGAAGCACACAAGAAAAGCAGAAAGTAGCTTAAACAGAAATCAGATAAAGGACTCCTATCTAAAACTTGCTGTCAAGATTTGAAAATGGGTTTGACACTAAAGAAACAAATCTCAAGGGTAAAGGGGAAGATTGGTTTGCAGTAAAGTCAGGGGTTAGTGTGAGAGTGAGAGCTAACAAAGTGGTAACACTTCGGCTGAAGGAGCCGTGAAATTTGTGAAAGAGTATAAGGTAGTGAGCCCTTAATCGATGCGGGTAAATATGAAAGTGGATTATGAGAGGTGAGTGATCATCATTGTTTATGTACTTGGCCATGAGAAGTCTGATGAAGAGTGATGTGTTTTGGGAGGAGCTGAGAGAGTGTGTCAGCAGTTTTGATTCAAGAGATTAGGTATTAGTGATAGGTGATTTGAGTGCAAGAATGGGTAATATGGCAGATGAGGTTATAATTAGGGGGCATTGGATACGCAGTTATGTGAATAGAAGTGGTGAACAGCTTTTAGAAGTGCATACTGAAAAAGGCCTGGTAACTGAGAATACCTGGTATACATTAAGTAGGAAAGAAAGAAAGCAGGCATTGTTGGATAATGCACTAATTGAGAGGTATGCATAATAGAGACAAAATAGTGTTTTATATACCTGGGAGTGGATATTCCAGGAAAAGGAAACAGGATCTGGAGTGAGCTACAGACTGGGTGAGGGAGGGCAAACGTCTTGGGAACATTATAAAATGTGGAAAGAGAGGTCATTGACCTTCAGGGCAAAAATGGGCATGATTGATGGTATATTAATCCTTGTGGTGCTGTATGGATGCAAGGTGTGGGCCTCACAAAAATGTAAAGAAGATGAATGTGTTGGAAATGAAATTCTTGAGGACAGTATGTGATGAGAGGAGGGTTAGTCAACAAAGAAATGATAGGGTAAGAGAGAACTGAGATGGTAAGTGGAATATGTATGAGAGCTGAAGAGGGTGTGCTGAAATGGTTTATACATATCGAGAGGATAAGTAGGGAAAGGAGTACTATAACTAAAGGAGTATACTTGTCAAAAGTAGAGGGAATAAGGAAAAGGAGGTACCAAGAAGATGGAAGGAAGGCATGGAAGATGCTATAAAGGGTCAGAACATGAACATTTAAGAAGGTATGAGGTGTACTAGGGATAGAGTGAATTGAAGCAGTGTATGTTGTATGCGGGAGGGGGTTGATATGCTGTCACTGGGATGAACTAAGGCATATGAAGCAGTTGGGGAAAACCAAAGAAAGACCTTTAGAGCCTAGTTGTAGATAGGGGGTGCTGGTTTTGATGCATTATTTGTGACAGGTAAAGAGTGAATGTGAACAAATGAGGCTGTTTCTTTGTTTGTTCCTGGCACTACCTTACAAATGCAGGAAATTGTGAACGTATCAAAAACTTCTGAACCTAAACAAAGTGAGCTAAATATGTGTTACTCCTAATTGAATTCTTGTGAGTATCCTACATGAAGTTGAAATGTGAAATAATTTTACTCAGTTAGTTGATGTATCTCACTTGGTTTCATCTGTTAACAGGAACCTTGAACTTTTGTCCTCATTCTGGAGGCAACTGTGATTATAAATGAATTACATGGACAGCTTTCCTATTATACATATCACATATGTCATTAAATAATAATGTATAATTTATGTATCAGTTTGTATCCAACTAGGAGGGATGTATAATCTATGTATCAATTTGTATCCAAACTAGCATGAACAGAAGTCCTTGGAGTCCTTGTATTCTAGGCTAGGCTTCAACTCCTCCACTTTGAATATTGAATGTATTGATATCAGCCATTTGCTGTTGTCCCATTAGCTTATAGGCAAGCTCAGTTCATATTTCAGTTGCAGCATCAGTATACAAGATATGTTACTGCTGTCTTGTTCATTCCCCAGTATTTGTGAAAAAAATTATAGAAAATATAATAATATTTTTGTTTCTTCACATTAACTTTCTTCTTTCCAGACAGGCAAAGAAGAACCAGCTGTGGCACAGGCCCAAGCTGTCACTGCAGAAACTAACCCAGATGTAGCCTCTGATAAATACAATCCCCAAATAAAGGTTGGTAATGTTCAATACTGAGTGTTTAAACTAAGAATTCAGTTGAAAGTGTTGATTCATGTCTCCTTTTCTATAGGTAGTACTATGGGTTTTTACTTCTGAGAGCTGGCTGCTTGTGTGCCCCCACCACTAACTAGACCATGCAATTCTCGTCAAGTTGCTGCATCACATGACTACTTTCTGGCCATTGACTACTCAAGGGAGGGCCATTTTGATAACTATGTGGCTTTTGGCAACTCAAAGGAGGGCTGTTTTGATAATTGTTTCTTTCCACTTACCTTGAAACTTTGGAATACTCTACCCTCTCATGTCTTTACCAATAATTTGTAAATACTTTCCCCTTGTCTCGTCTTTTTCCTTTTTATTAACCTCCCTATATTTCAGTTAAGGCCTGGCTTTGATGTAGACTTTGTCCATGACCATAGCCTCCAATCTTTAAAATATCATATAACCTATAAGGACAGGATCGACTCCTTCTGAGTGTGAATTTCTTCAATGAGATTGTCCTTAAGTGATACAATCTCACTGAAGGTACCTTTTCCATCATGATGTAACCATAAGGAGTTGGAGTCTGGTATTGCCAGAATCTAGCATATAACATTGGATGATAAATTATTGCATTTTTCTTGAAGATATTTTGACTTCTGAGTGTAAAAAGTGGTAGTAAGCTCTTACTATAAATGTTAGAAATTGGATTTCATTTTAATAGCATGAGATTATTTCATTTTTTGGTATTATTTCCAAGATGGATGTAACAGTGGAGACAGGATTTTAAGAGTATTACGAGGGAAGTAAATCATAAGTGTTGAGGAAAGCTTATGGGAAGGGATAAGAATGTAATTTTGCTGGAAAAGCTGGTGATTCAGTCTAAACCTGCCACTTATGATAGTGTGCTGTTCAAAAAAGTTTTGTACCTAGGAACTTTTCTCGTAACCTAGATGGCTGAAGGTTTATACTTTCTCTTTTTTGTCTAGACATCACTCTGAAGAATGAATCATACAGTTAACCCTAAAACAAAAGGATGGTGACCCCCAAAATATGTTAGACAATCAGTTACTGGTACTGAACTGTTCATAATTTTTTTCATATGTATTCACCATTTTCCACATTAGTGAGGTAGCACAAGGAATGGATGAAGAAATAGCCTCATTCACTCACATCAACACTCTAGCAGTCATGTATAATGCACTGATATCAGAACCTTCTTTCCACAAACAAGTCCCACAGACCTTTCCAAGGTTTCCCTCGACTGCTTCATCTGCCATGGTTCAGCCCATTGAGAGCACGTTATACCTCATAAACCCGAGAGCTGCAATTCACCCTATCCCTTCCACCCCTCACACTCTCCTGCATGTCAAGGTCCCAACCCTTCAAAACATCTTTCTTTCCATCCTTCTACCTCCTTGGTTACCCTTTTTCTTGTTCCCTCAACTTCCAATTTGTATACTTTCTTAATCATCCTCTCCTCACTCATCCTTTCCATATATCCAAACCTTTTCAGCACACTCTCTTTAGCTCACTCATACATACTCCTCTTGCTACCACACTTCTCTCTTACCCTGTCATTTCTTATTTGATCAACCCTCCTAATGCTACATATTGTTCTCAAGCATTTCATTTCCAAAATTTCCCCCCTTCTTCTTTACATTTTTGCCTAAGGTGCACACTTTGCATCCATAAAGCTCTGACAGGACTACAATGTCATCATATATTCCCATCTTTGCCCATATAGACAGTAACATCTCTTTCCACACATTTTTCAGAACCCCCAGGACTTTAAGGAATTCTCTCCTCTTTCATTCTCTTCGTATGTCCAGACCTCTTCAGCTTTCTCATGCACACCTTTTACTACCATACCTCTCTCTTACCCTGTCATTTCTTATTTGATCCTTATGCCACATATTGCCCTCAGACATTTCATTTCCAGCACATCCTCTCCTTTTCTTCATATTTTTGTTAAAGGCCTTTGCCTTACATCTGTTGAGGACTGATGGGACTGCTATACCATCAGACATACCTCTCTTTCCACACATACCTCAATGCACCCAGGACCTTTGCCCCTTCACCTACCACATGGCTTGCTTCAGCTCTCATGGTTACATTTGCTGACATACCCACTCCCAGATACCTAAAACTTTCCACTTCCTCCTTGTTCTCTCCATTCTAACTCACACTCCAAAGAACCTATTCCTTTAAACTGCTAAACCTAATAACCTTCCATTCATTCAATTTCTTCTCAACTTTCTTATGTCACACACACTTCCAGATTCAGATACCAGTCTTTTTCAGTTTCTTACCCAAATCTGCTACCAGCACTGTGCCATCAGCAAACAACAACAGACTCACAAACCAGGGACCTCCCTGCCCCCAACAGACTGCACACATGCTTTTTCCTCCAAAACCCTTGCAATCACATCCTTAACCATGCCACCCATAAACAAATTAAACATCTATGGTGACTTCACACACCCCTGATACACACCCTTCCTTGCCTGGAACTACTCACCCTCCTTTTTTCTACTTGCACACATGCCGTACCCTTTTGATAAAAACTCTTCACTGCTTGAAGCAGTTTTCCTCCCACATCAAATATTCGCAACACCTTCCACAAAGTATCTCTGTCACCCCTATCATACACTTACTCTGCATCCATAAATGCCGCATATAGGTCTTTATATCTCTCAATGTATTTCTTGCACACATTCTTCAAGGCAAATGTCTGTACCTAAACCACATATCTTTTGTCAACTTGAAGCCACATTGTTACTCCCCATTCTGGTGCTCTGTACATGCTACCACCCTCTCAATCACCACTCTCCCATGCAATTTACTAGCTACTCTCAACAAACAAATACATGTGTAATTTGAACAGTCACTTTTGTTCCCTTTTCCTTCATGCCATGGAACTATACAGGCATTCCATTAATCCTCAGGTACCTCACCTTGAACCAGCCATACATTGAAAATCTTAACTAATCAGTCAACAACACAGTCTTCCCCTTTCTTAAGAAATTCAGTTGCAATCCCATCCACTCCAACCACTTTGCTGCACTTCATCTTACACAGTGCTTCAACTGCCTCTTCTCTTTTCAACAAAAATGCTTTCCATGACTCTCTTGTTTCAAATGTCTCCATATACACAGCATCCCACATTTGCCACCCTTCCTTCGAACACATTGAACAACCGTTGAAAATAATCACTCCAACTCCTCTTCACCTCATTTTTACCTGTTATGACTTCCCCATTGCCTCCCCTCCATGACATTCTCATTTGTTGTCTCATGTTTCTCACTCTATTAATCTCCGTCCAAAATCTTCTCTTATTTCCCTGGAGTTTACTCATACTAACTCACCTCAACTTTATTCACCCTCTTTTTCAACCCCTGTGCCTTCCTCTTGACCCCTTGACTCTTTCGCTTGTGCACATCCCAATCACTAGCACTTTTTCCCTGCAAATAATACCCGTACACTTATCTTTTTTCTTTCATTTGACTTCTTCATCCCACCACTCTCAACCTTTTCTCACCTGTCCATTTCCTGCCTTCTGCATGCCACACACTTCTCTCGCAAAGGTAAGAATTGCTTTCCTAAACACCTCCCATTTCTCACCCACACACCTACATCCAATTACTCTCACCTGTTTCCATTCTGCACTCAATCTATCCTGTTGTCTCTTCTCACACACTTCTTTTCCAAGCTCATGTATTTTCACAACCCTCTTCTTGCCCGTATCATTTCTTTGCTTGGAAAGCCTCTATAGACTGTAGTACAGCCATGGCAGCACCACAGTTATCATTCAAAGTCTATGGAGCAGCAACTGTATGCTGGTCACCAGAGGTTTAAACTTTTTGGGCAGCAGTATTCTCATGAGTCAGATTTTGAACTATGCACTGTCCATTACTGTGAGAGGAGTTTTAGAAATTACCTCATATCTTGAATTTGTTTGGTGAAGTTGTCTGGATAGGCTGTAAATAGCCTTGGAGCTGAGAATTGTTGGGCTGTGAATAGCCATACTGAGGATGAGGTATATCTTCCTGGTGTGTTTTAACAGTCTGAACAGACTGTTGACTCGACTGCTTATTATGGAAACTATGCGATGGGCCAATTCTACTTCTGAGGTTAGCTTGGTGGGGTGTATTATAATCATATCCCTTAAAGTGAGTGCTGGCTTTCTGGATCATACAAGTGATAAACCTAACTCACTCTTACTTAAAGTAAGGCTGTCTACACCTCCAGACACAACTCAGATTGTATCCTGATGATCATATCCTCCATACTTTTCTTGCTCTCTGGTATGCTAGTCTTGGTGAACCATCCAGAGAGATAGCCATGGAACCTAGCCAGAAACTGGGCCAGGGTTTTATTTTCTCAGAAAAAAATAATAAAATTGGTTTTGAGCTTGCTCCTCAGTGATGCCATAGACTTTCAACAGTGCTTCCTTCATCCTTTCATAGGAGTTTGTACTTAGTCAAGATGGTTGAGGATCTCAACTGGCCTTCAAATGAAAAAAATGCTGTAATTTCAGTTGCTCTAGAGCAACTGAAATTAGTAAACAGCTCAATTCTCTCTCCCCCTGGTATGGTCATAGCATGGGACACCCATGTACAGCTGTAATGGTGGAAGACTGCTCAATAGGTCAGTGAATTTTGGCCAATTTTAAAGTGTATCTGTGAGTTATATCTTCTTCCTTCTGTCTTAAAAGAAATATCCCTTCTTTCAGTTGCCATTTATGGCATTCAGGCTTTCATTACTTCACCTCAGAGATTTGAGTGGGATATTACTTGATCTTAAAAGCCACTTCAGCTAGCTTTTGGTCAGAATCATCAATTATAGTCTGCATGAACTATAGAATATCCAGTTCCTCTGTCAGGCCATAGTCCAGTACCTCATAACAACACTGTGCTAGAACCATGGTGGTAACGTAACACAGTACATTGCTAATGAATACAGTGGTAATAAACACAGTTTATTTGTTATGTATGTGTATATATATTAACCCCAAAATGTTTAATGCTAGATACTCATGTTTAGGCAGCATTTGTGAAAATTTTACTCATTCAAACATGATTAGCAGCCAGTCACTGTTCAGACTGCCAGTTATCAAACCTATAAGAAATGAATAGCAAAATTCTGTGTCAGAAGACTAGATTCCACTTCCTGGGATAATGTTATTGAGGTTTAACATTCTGATTATTATAGGATGGTCCCTAGATTAAGTATAGAGATTTCAGGTTGAAGCTAAAGGATAACATTCAATGCAAATGGCAAAATAACCATGATAACGTCAAGACTCAGAGTGGGGGTTGATGGCATTAAAGGAGAATTTGGGGGTTAAGGAAAAACAAGTAAAAAGGTGTATTTATTTACTAGCTGATATATACAAACACTTACAAAGGATAAAAGAAATTCTTAGTTTTTAATCCTAGCCAGTCAGAGACAATTGCTCTTTACAAGGCTGGATTTAAAAAATTATGCCACCATTGGATAATTGATAATTAAGTCACATCAGCAGTAAATTACACTTCAAAGCACAAGTATTATTGGGTCTGATATAGCAATAACAAACTGTGTCACAGCTTACTACACAGTAATGATTATATGCGATAAATAATGTCAGTAATACTAATCGCTTAAGTACAGTGGATAAATCTTGATCTATCTATCTGTCAGCATCTTTGACTCCTGTTCCCTCTGGAACTTCTGTAAAGGGGGTGGCCATGGCAAAAGAACCTCTTCTTATCTCTGTCCTTACATGCCTCCTTGGCATACACCATTCCATGCATTATTCCATCATTTCTCTCCCTCTAGTACTCTTCCACTCTGTTTCCCCATGTCATAGGTCTTCCTCACACACCAACCCCTTGAATCATACTGTCATACACTATACTTATAAACTCCACATCTTACATTCTTTCCACATACCCAAACCACCTCAGAGTATTACATTTCACCCACTCTGCCACTCCACAATTAATTTCCTTTGCATTCCTGGCGTGGGTGTGCAAGGGATTGGAGAAACCCTTATCCTTGGGCAGGGTGTGTGGAATGAAAATGGAAATGATGAATGCAAGTTATGGGAGGGCATGGAAGGAGGTGAGGTTTGGATGGGAATGAGTGAAAATTATTGGGAAGAAGAAAAGAAGGATGTGCAATTCTGCTATCACCAAGAGTATGGGAGGGTGTTACAGAACATGGGTGGAATGGATCAAGAATAGTGTGGGTGAAGGGAGAGATTGTGAAGTATGCATGGGTATGTGTATATGCTCCTTTGAATATGAAGACTGTATGAGATAAGGATGAAATTAAGCTTTTCTGGAGAAATTTGAATGACTGTATAAAAGGTTTTGAGAATAAGAGAAACATGGTCATATTGGGTGATATGAATGCGAAAGTGGGATGTGATGGAATAGGTGAGATATGGGTAAATGGGGAGTGCCGGGAGTAAATGAGAATGGAAGTTATCTTGTGAATATTTGTGCTGAGAGGGGTTTATTCCTTGCAAACACTTTTTTTTTCAGCACAAGATGATCCACAGATATATATGGATGAGGAATAATGGAAGAGAAGAGCAAAAGGCATTGATTGACTATGTGGCAGTGGATGAAAGATTGAGAAACGCCGTACTAAATGCCAGAGTCGTGACAGGATTCTTTGGAGACTGACCATTTCACGGTTCTTGTGGGGATGAGGATCAAGGAGAAGTGGAAGTATGTTGTAAGGAAGAAGGGAGAAGTAAAAGTGTTGGCAAGCGAGATGAATCAGAAAAAATGCAGGGAGGAGTATGAAAGGAAGGTAACCGAAAGCTTAGATGGGAGTGCTGTGAATGTAGGGATGCAGTCATGTGTGAATGAGGTGTTTAGAATGTTTAAAGAAATACTATTAAAGGTTGTAGAATTAGTAATTGGATTCAAGGAAGTAAGATATAGGAATAAAAAGGGCACTGCATGGTGGACAGAAGAGATTAGAAATTCTGTGGAAGACAAGAGAAAGGCATATGGTAGATTGCTCAAAAGGAATGTACCTGTGGAAGTTCAGTAAAGGACGAGGGAAGAATACAAAATATGTAAGCAGAATGTTAAGAAGCAGTTAGAGGAAAGCAAAGAAAGAGTAGAAAATTTTGGAAGGAAGTTAAGTGAAAAGTTTCGGGATAATAAGAAACTATACTAGAAGTGAGGTGAAAAAGGAAAGAGGTGGATGTAAGAGTGGATATGTTTATATGAGAAGTAAGGAAGGGGAGTTGCTGAATCAAAAAAGGAAGTGAAAGGAAGATGGGAAGAGTATTTTGAAGAACTGATGGATGTGGGAGAAGAGTAGGCAGCAGTTGTTACATGCATGGTTATGGAGGAAGGAAGGAAGAGGATACAAGTGCAAGGGCCTGTAGCAAAAAGGGAGGTAAAAAGGGCAATAATGGGGCTAAATGTAGGAAATGCACCTGGAATAGATGGGATTATGGCTGAAATTCTGAAGTATGTAGGAGAAAGTATGATAGACTAGATGCATCTTATATGTAATTTAGCATGGAAACAGAAGGTTTTGCCTGAGGATTGGGTGAAAGCTATTATTGTTCCTTTATTCAAAGGAAAAGGTACTAAGGATGTATGCAGCAATTATAGGGGAATAAGTCTGTTAAGTATACCAGGAAAAGTGTATGCAAGAATATTAATTAATAGAGAGATGGAAGTGACTCAATGCAGAATAAGTGAAGGATTTTAGGAAAGGTAGGGAATGTGTGGATCAGATTTTTATAGTAAAGATGACCACGGAAAAGTATTTAGTGAAAGGTTAGAACTTATATGCATTTTTTATCGATCTGGAGAAAGCGTATGACAGAGTCGAGTGAAATGCTTTATGGTATGTGTTAAGGATTTATGGTATAGTGGACCCCATCTAACTCAAGGATTATCCCATCCATACCCTTGGAGCAACCCATTAGGTAGTAGGTTGTTGACAACAGCCACCCAGGGTGGTACTACAGTCCTGACTGAGGAGTGTTAAAGTGGTGCCTGGAACCATCCTGCGCTCTCCATATCAGGATTGCTGGTCTTACTTCCTGTCTCATCAAAACAGGACTACCGGGCTAGTCCTGCCATCTTCTTACATGCACCACACACCTAATCATACCTTGCTTATTGTTATTACTTTTTTCACATACATACTCTTGTCAATTCTTTAACCGCTCTAACATTTATAAGCATCATCATGACAGTGTCCGTCAAATCTGTGGCCCCTAATCCCCAGCATCATGGGATGCTAAGAATCTCCGGGTTTCAGCCTGACTCTACTGCCAAGGAGAGCAAGGGCTCAAACAGTAGTAGTACTGGCCCCTCCCATGACTTTTCACTCTCTGTGAGACCTTCCTCTTTTTCTATTCACTCTACCAACATTCATGGTCTTGCTAGTAACCGCTCCTCAGTTGAACACCCTCTGTCTAGTACCTCTCCTAATATCTTACTTCTCTCTGAGACACAGTTGTCTAATGAGGTTCTCACTAGTCCCATTTTCATATCTAACTATAATCTCCAATCACGTTTCCAATTCAAAGGTGGTGTTTGTGCTTACTCCAACATAAACACACCTATTGCATGCCTCAAAGACCTTGAGTCTCCAAACTTAGATGTTATGTAGCTCAAAGTCTGTCTCCCTACTACCACACTTGTCCTCTGTTTTGCCTATTGCTCTCCTAATTCTACAAATTTTATACCCTTCTCTGACTATCTAAACTCTTGCCATGAGACTGTGACATCCTCTCACCTGCAAGCCAAAATCCTCTACCTCGGGATTTCAACATTCACCATAGGGAATGATTGAATTCCTCCCATAAGGATGATGGAGGGATCGAAGCTCTCACGTTCTCTTTCCTCAATGATTTAGAGCAAATTATCTCCCACCCTACCCATGTATCTGACTGCAGTGACCACTCTCCTAATATTCTGGATTTGTTTTTCACCTCTAGTCCAACTCGCTGTAAATACACAATCTCGCTCTTAATTGGTTCATCTGATCATACTCTCTTAAATGTATCTATTCTAACAGCACCTCCCCCTCCAGCAGCCCCTTTTAAGCATAAATACTGGCACCTGAACAAAGCTGACTGGAAGAACTTACATAACTTCTTTTCTGACTTTCCCTGGGTAAATTACTGTCTCTTATGTGGTGATGCTTCTGTCTCTGCCAA